>JBBPBR010000005.1:56816354-56896156 GCA_037974775.1 Cicer pinnatifidum | reverse complement strand
TATATATATATATATATATATATATATATATATATATATATATATATATATATATATATATATTATAGGTTATTATTATCTTCGTTATGTAATTGTACTACCTAACAAAAATAATAATAAGATATAATAAAAATAGAGTGGTCAAATAAATTAATAATTATATTATTATTTAATAATTTTATTTTTTTATATATTAATTTTTATATTTTTTTTTAAATTACAACTACAACATAAAGATAATAATACCATATAATTAAGTAGAGTTGTTAAATAAAGATGTAATTATAATTTTATTTATTAATTATATTTTTTATATGTTATTGTTATCTTTGTTTTGTAGTCATAATTCGTAACGAATATAATAACATATAATAAAATAGAATTGTCAAATGAAGTAACAATTATTATTTATTTGACAACTTTATTTTATTATATATTATTATTATTTTTTATCAATTTCAACTACAAAACAAAGACAATAAATATATATAATAAAATACATTTGTGAAATAAATATGTAATTATTACTTTATAATAATTATCTATTTTTAAAATTTAAAATTGTTGAATAACATATGCCACAAAAGTAACATAAAATAACCAACTAAAGAGATACATTACCTCAATCCATCTAGGAAAGCCAAAAGCAGCTCTTGGGATATAATCCGGTGCTTGTCCATCATTCTTGATAAAAGACTGGCCAGCAAGCTGCCTAGAACCCATACGCTCAAAAGCTTTTCCTTCTTCAAGGTCTTTCCTGTTGTATCCACCCACCACTGCCCCATTGCACTTCCTTGCCTTTCCTATTGTATCCACCCACCACTGCCCCATTGCACTTCCTTGCCTTTCCTCTTGTATCCACCCACCACTACCCTATTGCACTTCCCTTCTATACCTACCTACAATCGTTATATAAACAGTAAATGCATGGATAGACTATACACATTACACAAAATTGTTCTTTGTATTTACATTAATTTCTTTTCTGATAATCAAATACACGTGATTTTGACTTTCTCTTTTTTAGAAAATAAAATGGCTACAACTGCAACCACTTGTATTTACATTAGCAGTATACAGTACTATCTTTAATGATAGTGTTAAATAAAATTCCTAGACCAAATTCCTTTTTTTTATTTCAACTTTCACAAAACAGTTTTTTCACCGTCTAAATCTGCAAACTTAATATGGTAATGTATAAGCACAACGGAAAATATGCAGCTTTCTAAAACTTTACATCATCTTAAAATACCCAGTATAAATATTTTAAACTGGGTGAGAGCATGAGAGGTCCTTAAACTTTTCAAAACCTGCCAACAGACTATACTGTCCACCAAATGAACAAAATCATTCTTCGCATGATTTGCATGTGTTCATAAGTATACATGGCCTTTTTTCATTTATCTAAATAAATTTAAAATTAAAAATAAAATAACATATTCTTTCTTAATTTAATTCCTATTACTATTGTTGAGAAGACAAGCTGAAGATACATAGGATTTTTCCTATTTTCCTAAACCCTAAACCCTAAACCCTAAACTCTTGCTAAACTTGCACTCCAACTACTCTGTTTGACTTCTACTTAGACGAAAACTATGTGGTTCCAATCTTTGTTTCCACCAAAATGCTTCATAGACTTTACTCTCGGCTAAAACCCTAGTTTGACTCTCTACTTAAACTCTCCTCTGCAAATTATGGGTGGGGCCAGATGTTCTTTTGGTAAGGCCCAACCCATAATCATATCATGTCCGTATATTCTAATCTAATGGTGGTTCCTTCAAAATGGAACAAAGTTTATGTGTCTATACATTTTTTCTTTTAAGCACAAGTCTAAACTATGTTTCCAACACAAAATCATCCAACAATTTATAGGTAGTTTTACATATAAAGTAAATAAGGCTTCAAACAAAACTTAAATTAATGTTCAAATGCATAATTAAGCATGTGAATAAAGTCTTACAATTTCTTTTGCCGCAAACATTGCAAGAAAACCAGCACCCATCTCCACCTCTTGCAAACCAACCACAACAATGCCAACATCTGATACAACGGAACCCAACCACGACAAAAGTGAATCTTGGGAAGCTCTACCTTGATCAACATTCCATGTGCCAATCAAAATTATGATATTGTGTCGTCTTGTATAAGTAAGTTCCTTTGAGGCCAGCTCTGATCTTATTATGTTGTCAAAAGGGCCGGGGGATGCAATATTCCATCTGCGTATGCCGCCGTGAGTTGCCAAGCTATACACAGAACTGTTACCAACAACCAATTTAACCACACGACTTTTATGAGCAACCCATCCTGCAATTATATTGCCTTCTAAGTCCAGTACTTGGATAATACCACTCACATGGCCTACATACACTCGTGTCCCAAAAGTGCAGAAGCATTGAACGGCACAAGGGTGGCGATTAAAATCCTGCACATGGGTTCCACTGCCATCCCACTGCACAAGTAAGCCATTTGTACATCCACCCCAAATCATCCCATCCCTTGTTTGCACAAGGGCTTCTGTTCACAAGGGTTTGGTTCGGGTTGTCGGATCTCGCGGGTAAACTTCGATGTATATACACGGGTTGCAGTGATCGGGTTCGAATGAAGAAATTGGATCCATCAGCAACCGTAACCGACCGTCCAATACATATGAGATTGAGGCCCATCCTTCCTTTGCACATGTTGGCCCAATCCATTTCAAATTTTCATATAAAGTCACTACTTCCATTACAGCAAACCCTAGCCGCCAAGCAATCCCTAGCCGCCCAGAAGCTCTGCATTTTTTCTCCGTTTTCAACTATCTTTCTTTTCCTTCGAAATCCTAGCAACACATCTCAGAAGCTCTTGATACCATTGGAAGCGTTTTGAGATATCATTGACATGTTTTTGGTTCAATCCGGGATACCATTGACATGTTTTCATCATTCATGAATGATTTTCTTGTTCGAATCCCATCAGCAGTGTCTCCAATGATTTGTGTTTGAGGATGATCTTCAATTGTTCTCCAGCTTTTTGGTGGAGAATGAAACGGAGATTATTTATCAATCTCTATTTTCTGCAGACTGTTTTGCTGTTGTAACTCATTTGGAGTTTCTTCTTCCTCATCTTTTTTACTTATATCTAAGTCATCAAACTCATCAAATAATATGCGCATACTTATTTCTACAACATTACTTCTTAGATTAAATACTCTATATCCTTTAGAATCATTTGAGTAACCAAGAAAAATTGCTTTATCAGATTTTACATCAAATTTTCCAATGATATCTTAGATGATTTCATATATGTGTTTCATAAGATTTTAAACTTGATTTTGAAACAATTCCAGATCGTTCTTCTTTTCCCAGTTTTTCTGAAGAAGGTTCAATTTTCGTTTTGAAGGCAGAACGCTCTTGGCCTTCTTGTTTTTCAACATTTTGTTTATGTGTTTCTTTTAATTCTTGAATGATGTTTTTGAGCACGTTATTCCTAGCTTGACTTTCTTCTTTTTCTTTATGAAATTTTTCTTTCAAGAAACTACATTTTTGAATAAGGAGATTTGAATCATTTCACAGGTTATCACATTCAATTCCCATTTGTTCACATAAATAACATGGTTTAGAATTTATTACCTTATCATCCTCTGTTTTTTCCATTAAGCATTTGTTAGCCTCCTCATCTTCTTCAGTTTCTGATTTCTGAATCATCCCATGTTACCATCATTGATTTCATTTTGAAAGGAAATCCCTTTGGTGGATTCTTGTTTAAGGGACACTCTGCTTTGTAATGTCCTAAATTATTACATCCAAAGCATGTTATTTGACTTATGTCTACTTCTGTTTTGGGATTTTTGTTTTGAAATCCCTTTTTGATTTGATCTCTTCTTCTCATCATTCTATATATTCTTCTGGTGAGAAGAGCAATTTCATCAGCATCTTCTTGTTCCTTTTCTTGTGGTTCTTCCTCTATTTGTACTGTGATTTTTTCTTGAGATGCTTTTAGTTTTATTGCCTTTCCCTTCTTGATTGGTTTGTCTTCTTGTAGCAGTATTTCATGTGCTCTTAAAGTTCCAATTAATTCTTCCAAGGGAACTGATTCAAGATTCTTGGCTTGGCTTATAGCTGTTACGATTGGTATCCATATGATTGGAAGACACCTCATGATTTTTCTTGCTCTTTCTAGAACTGTGTAAGCTTTACCAAGAGAACGCATCTCATTTACTATCGTTGTGAACCTTGAGTACATTTCAGCAATAGTTTAACCTTCTTGCATTTCAAATAGTTCAAATTTCCTTATGCTAATGTCTATTCTTGTTTATTTGACATGGCTTGTTCCTTCATGGTGAGCCTGCAATGTATCTCATACTCCTTTAGCAGATGTGCATTCATATATTCTTTTACTCTCTTATCTATTTAAGGCACATGATAGCAATAATTGAGCTTTAGAGTTTACGAGTACCTTATTTTATCATCAGTTGTCCGGTCTGCTTCTTTCTTCGCAGCAGAGGTTGATATGGATTTGAGTGTTTTCATATGATTTGAAGGATCTATCCAAGTGATAATTTCAAATAAAGTACCAAATAAGAATGAAGAACACAAAAGAAGAAAATATGAAGAAGTAATGAAATGGTAGAAATGGTTGTTTTTTTTTGTTTTGTTCAGTTTTTAACTGTTTTCTTTGTTTTGCTTGATTCCTATCTTTGAATTAACAAATTTAAAAGCACATGTTAAATTAACATCACATTTTAGAATCATAATTAACATTCTTAATTAACCTTTATTTATTTTAGTCAAAACTTTAATTTGAGAGTTTGTTTCAACATATTGTTAATTTCAATAATTTGATGCATTATGCAACTATGATAACAAAACTACGAGAAAGTTTGAGCATATTTTTCTTTTCATTACCTTAGACAAATCTTCACCATATAATTCAATCAATAACGAATGTATTTAAATTAAAATTCATACACAGTATTACACCACAACCAGCAACACTATCCAAATTTGACATTTATCCTCATATAAAGTGAAAGACAAAAAAATCGGGAAATCAATAAACCCTAAACCCTAAATTCGAAACCTGAAACTCTAAACCCTAAACCCTTAAGCTCTAAACACAAAATCTAAAACCCAAAATTCTAAAACCGAAACCCTAAACCCTTAACTCGAAACCATTAAAACCGAAACTCAAAATTCGTAACCACAATACCAAAAAGCCTTAACTCTAAATACTAAACCCTTAAACTCTAAACCAAAAACCCTTAAACCTTAAACTATAAATATGAAACCTGAAACCCTTAAACCTAAACCTGAAACCCTAAACTTGAAATCCTAAACTTGAAACCCTAAACCATAAACGAGAAACACAAAACCCCATTCTTGAAACCCTAAATTCGAAACCCTTAAACCCGAAACCCTAAACTCAAAACCCTAAAACCAAAATCCAAAACCATAAACCAGAAAACCTATACCGAAACCCTAAACTCGAAAATCATAAAACCGAACACCAAAACCTATATTTGAAAACCTAAAACCCTAAACCCTAAATCCAAAACTTGAAACCGTTAACCTGAAACTCTTAACCCTAAACTAAAACCCTTATACCCTTAACCCTAAACATGAAACTCAAAACCCTAAAATCAAAACCCTGAATCCTAAATCCTAAATTCTAAACTTGAAACCCTAAACCCAAAAAACCCATAACCATGACATGCATGTTATTTCAAGTTACAAATATATATTCATTCTGAAATTGCATTTATGTCATCAATTTACATCCGTAATATCTCATTTTATATAAATAAAAAATTCATATTACAAGTCACATTTAGAGTTAGCAATTCATCTTGTAGTTAAATTAGAATCATATAAACTAGTAGAAATCAAAGCATATAATTTTCACTTGACCTATAGAAATGAAAGTAAAAAAGGTAAAAAAAAATATAATTACCACCTCACTTTTGCACATGTGACCAAAAAAGTAGGAAAACTAAAAAAAATATAACGATCACTTCACTCTTGCACATGCGACCAGGTAACGTTACTGCAAAAAGAAAATCTCAAATTTTTTTCATGAAATTATACTAAATTAATTTCAATTAAAGAAAAGTAATAAAGTAATTTATATTTACAAATGAATTTCATATATTACTTTTGTTTTGGCGATTCACAAAAAGGTTTGTAGCCCCACTTAATTAAGGGAATCTTAAAATGCTCATAACAATAAGAGAAAGTTGTGTATGTCTTTACAATGTCGAGCAAATCAAGTATTCATATATCAAATCCTTAAATAAATCAATCAATCCATTGATTTGTCATTTTGGCTTCCTCAATTGATCCTACATTTGAACTGTTTTCCAGCTTGATCCTCAATGACTATATGACTATTTCAAATTTATGTGCCATCAAAGTTATAAACTATAAGACATCAAATCAGAAATCCTATTATAAATAATACATATATGTAATTATAAATCAAAATACCATTGAAGATTTGAAGGAGTTGAATATATCAACTAAACCAGGAATTAAGCAAAACAAGCATAACACAGCATAATCAAATCCATTGAATAAACATATTTATATAACTGAAAAAAAAAAATCAGTCTGTAGCATTCGCCACACAAAACGAACAACGATTAAATAATGATTCTTATTTCTAAGTTCTAAAACTAGTTCTTAGGAAGCCAAACAACTATTCTCTTCACAATACTAAACCAACTATGTTGACAACTATAATTATATACATTATTTTTAAAAGAATTGGCTTATGACTAATTCAACAACTATAATGAGAGGGGAGAGCTACTTTGGAAGGAAAAAACATCCACACTTTTGCTTAATTATTCAGTATACATATTTATTTTCTATGTGCATGCTCTATTCAACAGACTTATTGAATAAGCTCTTTAGTACTCAGATGAAGTCCAGCAAAGAAAAACATATTCTATAAAAAAAACTAAATCATAAAAAGTCTAATGCAGAAGTAGAAAACTAGCAAGATACTATTGATAAAAATAACACGAGATATGACAGAGCATGGGATCAGGTACATATTTCAAGAGAATTTCCAAATAAAATTATTTGTCATTGACTATATCAAAAATTCTGTACCTCATTACCACACTTCAAGTCTGTGCACCTAATCTTCCATTGCAAATCAAAATCAAGCTTATTGAGCATAGAGCCCAACCCAACGACACAACCTCTACTTCAAACTCATGTTCATAGACCGATATGTTTGCATAATGATATCATAATCAGAGGAAACATATGGTAACATCAATACAGTGGCATGAAACTTGTATCAGCATAAGATCTATGATGCATAAATACAGTACTAGTATCAGGTACTAGGTACTGGTACGAGTACGTGATATGGTTTTTTTTTTTTAAATTAAGGTATGAATACATCAATGAAAAACAATAATTTTTATATATAATTTAACTAAAGAGAGTTAAATTGTTCAATTCACTATATAAAAACAAAATAAATGTCTAAAAAAGTACAAATTGTGTTCGATTACAATAACAAATAAACTCAAATAAATAATTAATATTATATTAATATATAATAAAATCATGAAATAAAATAAATAAAAACAAAATATCCACAAATATGGTAGAGTACCAGTACCGGGTAAGCACCCAGTATGGGTACGTCACCGTTTTAGAAATACTCCATGCTTTATAGCATAAGATGCATAGGGAATGTTTCAGCCATTATTTCAAAGATAAAATGCAAACAATATCCCAATCATTAATTAGAACAAAATACAAAATGACTAGGTATTTACCTCTACAAACAATACCTAGACAAATGCTTTCCCCATTCTTTCAACAAATGTTGAATAAAGGTCACAAACCAAATGTAGGTGGCAGCTCACAATTTTATGCTTTGAGACTATGTAGATCAGATCAAGAAATATTGGGTAGCTATTTTTATCAATTTTAAGGCAGACAGCTTCCGTGACAATTTGGTTTGATGAAGCCGAAATGCATATATTATTAGTCTACACATAACTCATAATATTTCGTAAGTCAACGTGATAATAGACTGATAGAGTATAATAAAGACTAATTTAAATTAATACCATTTTATTAAAAATAACAGTAAACATTTAATGATTTATGTAACAACTCATTCATATAAAGAATGTTATATAGAAAGTTAGAGTTGATTATAAAAATACTAACCAGTAATTGCTTTGATGAATTTGTCTCAATAGTCTTTCATTCTTAAACTCCATGTTCACAACACTACACTGATCATCATCAACTCCAATTTTACTATGACCATAATCAAGAATAGCAATAGGAAAACATTTTCAGCATGCCAAAAGCAATGGTAACAAAAGGGATCGTGTAAAAGGAAGTGAAAGGAAGATTAACCAATTAATGTGGTTTGAAAATGAGCTCAAAAGAGTAAGAAAGTTTGGAGCTTTGACAATTGAAAGCTAAGCATTTAACTTATAGCTCAAGCCTACTACTAACAGAGTCACTTCATGGCCTCATCAACATTCTTCTTTCAACAATATGAATGAATGTATAACTGCCTCATATGTATCAAGATTGAACCCAGCCCGTTTCAACTGTGACATAACAACACTGGCATCACCTATCCTTCCAGCAATGCTTAAGCCAGATACCAAACTGCATGTAAACAATTGCATCCGGACAGCATCCAGAACTCAACATCTCATCAGAATATTGCATGGCTTTATCAATATTGTTCACACCATACCACAGAATGCAGATATCAGAACAGTATAAGTAATAACATTTCCTTTCAGCTTTGCATAACCCATCCATCAAGCAATTATATGGAACAATGTTTGGCCTATTTTTCTTCTCAGTTTTCCTCTCTGCCAGCAAACTCAAACCGTCTTCTTCCCTCCCAACTTTACTAAGTTTGTCAATCAAAGTATTATACAAGACCACATCAGGTTCCACACCAATCCTATTATTTTCTCCTTTACCTCTCAATTTATCAATTTAAACTTCTCCTTTCAAGGATATGCATGCAATCAAAAAAATTAAAGGATATGCAAAGGTGAGGTGTTATGGTATAGTAATGAATTCATATTGAGTGTTTTTTTTACATTAATGGAAATTTCATTAAATCAAATCTAATAATAAATCAAAAGTACTGACAACATAAATATAAGGCGGAGTCTCTTCAATCTACATACAATTCGAATTATAAAAAGCATATTTAGCTAAATACTGGCCTCATGCCCAACATATAAAAAATTTAAACTATAAAAGCAAACATTAAAATTAATACAATTTCCAATAATGGAACCAACATATGAATTTTTAGTTTCAAATCGATCCAAAAAATCATAAATTCAACCAAAATAATCAAAAAAAGATATTTTTTTTGGATGTGTTTAGGCTATATTATGTATAAGAAGGTTCGATTTAGTTTTTAACTTACATAACTAAAACTGAATCGAACTGAACTGCAAATATTAATTTAGCAACCAATTTTTTTATTACTACTACTCAATTTCATGATTAATAGTATTCCTTAGATTGAATGTAGTTAAATTTTAGTAGTTGTATTTTAAATTTCAACCATTGGAATTGTTAAGATACCTATTATCCAAAATTAAAATACCTATTGTCTAGAAGGTTGTGTTATTGTATGTCGTGTTAAACTTTTTTTTTTTCTCATCTTTTTTTTTCCTTCTCACCAACTCTCTCTCCAACTAGAAAATAAATAAATCATCGTCATAATGTTAATAATTTAAATAACAATTACAAGGAATAAAAATATGTTAAATATTAAAATAGAGAACTACCAAACTAGCTTTTTATGTGTGTATCCTATCATCATCATGTCAGTATACAAACACTAAAAGGTGAAATTTTGTACGACATGCCTACGTAATTTGAATACATTATCTATTTTCTTATTTAGAAATCCAACTTACAATATGAGCCAATGCATTTAGATTCTCCGGGAAAATCTTCAGCAATTTCTGCTTTGTCGGTTCATATACACCAATAAAAATTGCAGAAGCTCTGTCAAGACAGGAAGAATTGTCCATTAAAAATATGTTGCACATAAGACTTAACAAGAAGAAACTTACTTCACTGTAGATTCTATCTCTGCAAGATTGTTCTTGTGTAAATTGATGAAGGACAAGTGAGCATTTTCCCACTGTTTCCTGGAACAGTCCACTGTCTTTGAACTGCATTGCATGTACAAAAGAATTGAAACTCTACTGAGATAAATGCTCGCAATTTCAAGGGAAAATTTAAAGACAGAAATTAAAAGCCGCTTCGTGTAGACGTAATCATCATCCATTCCTAACTAAAAGTGTATGTGCAAGAATTGTTTGGCGATTTTTAACAAAAATTAAATAATTGTGCAAATAGGAATATTAAATATTTTGTTAATATATAGGGAAAACGATAAAAAAATCGATAAATCACCAAATCCAGAAGACAGATAAGAGCAAACAAAAACTTACCAATCCAGGAGACAATCCTCCATTGTAGCATTAAAGCTATTTACTGAGAACATTTGTTTCAAAAATTGGTTATTTGCATTCTCAACATATTCATTAACTTCCTTGGTAGCATCTTTAGAAACTTGCTGCATGTTGAACATCTCTAGCTGCAATCTCTTAGACTGTCGCAAACTCGTGTCTTGCATATTTCTTGATGCCTCGGAGACCTAATACATATTTGCAGAAGTGAGTAATACTTAATACACACACTGAATAAATAGTACACAACAACAACAAGGAAATAAACAAAAGGACGATGCAGTCGACAAACCATAGCAGTTCTCTTAGATGTCAAATTTGCCAAAATTGATGAAATTTTCTCTAAGGCCTCTTCCTCATCTCTCGCAACCTCTTCCTGTTTCAGTTTGAAGGAACAAAATCAACCAAACCACAAGTTTGACCTTTTAGGATCAAGTTATTTACAAGTAAAAGTGTTTTCATACCCTGAACTTCATCTCGAAATTAGTTAATTGGTGGAACCTCTCCTTTTGAGTTTCTTCAACAATTTCCATTACTCTTGAAGAATGAATATTGATGTCATCAAAGAATTTTACAGTTGCCTCTGAAACCACTCGTGCCGAAATCATACTTTGCTGTAAACTCTACACAATGAATCAATGATCCATTAAATTTATAATTGCATTATTACCATTGCTTTATATTTATACACATAAATTGAACAAACCCAAACAAAGGTAGACAAATGGAACATACTTCCTCTTGTTGTTGAATGGAAAATGCTACCAACTGTTTTTGCTCATCAAGAGAATTATGGATGTTGTCAATCACATCATTAGCTTCGAGAACCGCAGTGGCAAGAAACGGTAAAGAAGGCAACCCTGATTTTAACTTGAAAGCATGGAAGTAACATTATTTTTACAAAATACTTTCAGCATTCACTTAACAGCCAACGATTGCAATAAAACATGAAATTAAAATAGGAAAAGAAAACTTATATTCTTCAGTAAATTCAATTACATTCTCAACAACCAATGCCTGTGATGAAACTTTATTTTGTATCTCTTCCATATCAGAAGAAGCTTTCACGTGCAATGTATTAGCTAGCTCCTTCAAGGTCCCTACTCCTGAAGTATAAATTTCCGTCATTTTCGTGATCCTTGATTCCAGAGCTTGTGCTGCTTGAAAAAAGTTTATCATGCAAAAATCAAATGATGAATAGTCATGGCAAACAGAGCATGTAACTGAAACAAGATCCTCTTCAGTTTTCTTACATCACTTTTGCTGGCAAGATGAGAGCAAACATGATCTTCGATGGATCTAAGTTGTTTCTGTTGTTGAGAAATAGATCCTATAATGGTCGTATGCAAATCTTTTAAGCTCCCATTTAAGAGAGATGCAAAATTCAAGATTAATTTTTGGTTTTCTGCTTCCATCCGTTCTTTGTGATCTGCACGAAGAAATGACTTTAAAGATGTCCTGTTGAAATAATGAAATAATATCAAGAAACCAAAACTGATGTTTTTATTAATAGTTTTTATCAGAAACATATCCAATTTCTAAAGCAAATAACACATGATGAGATATGTTCAATGAAGCATATTTTCTTATAATGGCCACAAATCAGGACAAAAAACTTATTGTCACAAAATGAGAGAGTAAAATAATCCTACCCAACTTTGAGGACAGTAAATTAATATCATCTGATGCATTCTGAAGATCACTACACATTTCCTTTGCACGCTCAATCAAGGCATTTTCTGTTTACAAGCCCAATCAAGCAAATAATATGTGAATTGAACAAAAACAGCAGAAATCTCGGTAGCATATCATCAATTGATTTACCTGATTTCATTAGCTTGGAAATGGTGCACTCCTTCTCCTTCAGCTTTGAAACAACTAGCCTGTAATCTGGTTTTTTCCAAATTCACCTAAAGAGTAATTTAATTTGATAAGATACTTACTTAAACAGCACATTATGGAGAAAAATATATCAATTCTATGTACCTTGCAATCCTTCAGCTCGTTTTCCAAATCCAGTTTCTGTTCTTGCTCTGCAAAATAAATGGGAAGAAATAAATTACAATGAAGTTCCCATTCAAATCGGAAGAAATGTCAGCCAAAGACTCTGGGAATACTTTCTGACTAAGGTTAACGTCATTCTCTAATTGCTCTATCTTCTCATTCCTTTCCTGCATGAAGGGTCGAAATAAAGTAAATTAAGCTAGGAAAATTGAAATAAGTACCAAGAAAGATAGAACATGCATTATAAACATGGGACTTTCAGTGTGAGACTACATTATAAACATTCCCACCAAGAAAAGAAAACAAATCCATTGAGAAATGATAATTAATTGAAAAGTATTCAAGTGGAGGGTTTTTTTCTTCAGATAATATGCAATGATCCTTAGAAAATTCCTAATAGTATAATAGATTGTTATGCATGTGGATATGCAGTTACTTAAAAAAATAGAGGACCTTCATTTCAGCTTCTTTCTTGGCAAATCTTTCATGAGAAATATATACACCATTCTTTTCCCTTGCTGCTCGAACATCTGCATTCAATATTCACATGACAAAGATATGATACAATGATCTTATCTATGTTCCAAAACTTAAACAATGGTGAATTTACCTTCTTTCATTCTCTCAATCTCCATGTACAAGTCCTTCAACAAAACGGCCTTTGAAACTTTTTGGTTTGCCTATTAGAAAAATATTAGCTTTTATTAGCACAAAGCAAAAACTACTTTTATAACATTTTTAAGGGGGCAATCGCAGTGGTAACTGACCTCAGGCTTATTCTTTATGTTTTTTTCTCTACTAGCATAGTCTAGGGTACTTAGTGTTTCTTCCAAGCAATAAGCAGATGGACTAATAGTAGCAATTATGCATGTTTTAGTTTTCCCTCCTAAGGAGTCTCGCAAAATCCTTGTAAGCTTACTATCTCTGAAATAACGGACAACCAAGTGGCATGTACATTAAGGTACATGTCTTTATAATATTAGTAATTAATAGTAATTGAAAACTATGTTAATATGGACCTGTAAGGTACATGCGCAGAATGTTCCACAAGGGCATTTATCACACGTCCCAGAGTGTGTAAGCTCTGGTTTATCTCTCCCACTTCTCTAGCACGGCCCTGTAATCATATTGTTGCAAACTTAAAGCACGATCAAACAGAACCTTTTAATCCAGATATAGTTGACACAAAGAAATAGAATCAGGTGAATAACTGTAGTTGAAAAGTTCCTATTAGCAAAAAGTGAATTAAAATTGGGCTTCAGCGTTTAATGATGCTTCTTACTTCTTAGAATACTTAAGCTGATTTTTCAAATGCACCCAAATAATCATTTCAATGCATTATAACATGAATAAATGCTATATCTGATTTGCTATTTGGTTACACCACTATATTTTTCTAGCCAAATGACAAATTACTTGGAGCACAATGAATTGTCAGAGTAGACTAAATCAGAAATTTTGCTTTTACCTCCCGTGCTCCAGAACGCAGTATATTTTCTGATCCAGCCAAATCAACAAGATTCAATTTGCCACACTTAATCAACTCCTCATCACCAATAACAGTTTCTTTCACATAGACAGTAATGGTAAACACTGAATGCGAACAGCTGCACCAAAATATGTTCATCAAGTAAAACATTGCTTCTACTAACATGAATTCCAACAACAAAAATATGTTCATCAAGGCACAATACTGCCCATCCAATTCCAATTTCAAATGAAAACAAAACTCATATTGAATGCCACATGTAGGGTCAAGATCCAATTTCATAGAGACTTTTCAATTTTTATTAACCTTCTCAGTCAAGAATCATCAAGATTATACATTCTTGGATAATCAATTATAATGCGTTAATGTTGCAAACAAAAACCTACCCCAAAACATTTGTGTCAAACACAGTTTTGGAGACAAAGAATGTTTGCTCAATAGAAGAAGGGAATCAATAGATCAGAAACCAAAGGATAATGGGTTGAAAATGAAATAGAGAGAGATTTATATCTCTCTTTCGAATGAAGCAAATCATGGACAACATAAACTTGAATTCAAATAACAAAGTATGTGACTTCGTTGTCATCTTTTTACGGCACCAATTCAAATCAGAATTCTAGGTTCGAATGACCAAGATTCATATAGATCAGGCGTTCTTGGTTGAATTTCAAGAACAGGAACGGGAACGGAAAGCTTTATGTTTTATTTTGTATCATCATCTCTCTCTTTCTTGTGACTATGCGATCAACTTTTTTTTTTGGCACCAATTCAAATCAAGATTTCTAGGGAAAAAAATTGAAGATTAATGCAGAATATTGAAGATTGATAGGGAAAAAAAGAGATATCGATTAGGATTGAGAGCACACACCTCTGTTTTTCTTTTTCTGGTTCCGTCAGATAATTGAATTCAACACAGAGATTCTAAGTTTTTCCAATTTCAGACCGGTTGGTGTTGTACAGTCTGGTGAGACTTGAAGAAAGAATATGTATCGTAGAGCTCGATGTGGCTTCAAGAAATAATACACTAAGCGTGAAGAGATGCAATGAATACTTGTTACTATTTAACAAGTTGTTTATAGAGAGTTAAGTCATTGAATGTAGTAAACCAAAATCTCTATAAAAGAAGATAATTTGCGGTAACAACAATTATTTATGTATTTTTCTCTTTCCTTTATTATTTTATTTTCATGCTCTAGTGCTTTATGACTTATTTTCAACTTCTTGTAAACAAATTATTTATAATTGAAGATAGATTTTAATGAAGAAATTAAAATTAAAAAAAAAAGTATGAAAACAGTCAAGAGAGTTTATTTAATAAACCTTAACTACATTTTATTCCAAAAGAATTTTAAATGAGAATTTTCGTGTAGGTATTTTGTGTAATTGTAGATATGGTGTCCTAAGTCTATCTTTGAGAAGAAATTTTTATACTCTATTTTTTTAGAACTACTGTGAATCACTTTCAAAATTAATATATTTTATTTTATATATCAATTTAGAATTAAAGATGTCACATAAATCGATTAAGTGTCTTAGATTAATCAATTAGATTAAGTAAAATTTGTAAGTTAATCAATTAGTTGATTTGAATAATATATTAGGTGACAAAACTTGTAATCGACTTATGATAATATAATAGTTGAAAAAGTATGAATCGATTAATGCAGAATATTGAAGATTGATAGGGAAAAAAAGAGATATCGATTAGGATTAATGCAGAATATTGAAGATTGATAGGGAAAAAAAGAGATATCATTTAGGATTGAGAGCACACACCTCTATTTTTCTTTTTTTGGTTCCGTCAAGTAATTGAATTCAACACAGAGATTCTATTATTTCCAATTTCAGTCTTACGCCTCTTTTTCTCCCACTGATAAAGCAATCACAAACTTGGTATTGGTCGAACCTATTAAAGTCGGGGCTTTTTTTAAATCGGTTAAAAACATTAAATCGTATTTATATTTATATTTTATATAATATAATATTTATAAAAGTATTTATCATTTAAAAACATATTTATAATATTTTTTTTGGGATATTTATAATATTTTATTGCATTCAAAATAAAAATAAAGTAATATCTAATGTAATTTTTATTTTTGACAATTTGAAAATTAAATAGTTATAGTTAAGAAAAAAAAATTTATTGCTAGAAATTTCCACAAAACTATATTAAAGGTCGTTTATATTGATTTCTATCATTTTTTTTCACGCAGGTTTCTATATTTTTATAAATGTTTACAATTTACTAGTAATTTTTTTTTCTTTCTCACATAAACATTTATGACTTAAACTAGGATACATCATTATTTTTTAGAAAAAATTAACAATATAGCAAATCTTTTACAACTAAATAAAATAAAAGATTTGAATATAATTTTGTCTATATTATATTATTATAATTAAAGGATATGTACGCAATCAAAAAAATTAAAAGATATGTAAAGCTGATGTGTTATAATATAGTAATGAATTCATATTGAGTGTTTTTGTTTTTTACATTAAGGGTAATTTCATTAAATAAAATCTAACAACAAATCAAAAGTAATGACAACATAAATATAAGGCGGAGTCTCTTCAAATTATAAAAAGTATATTTAGCTATACTGATCTCATGTCCAACATATAAAAAATTTAAACTCTAAAAGCAAACATTAAAATTAATACAATTTCCAATAATAGAACCAACATATGAATTTTTAGTTTCAAATCGATCTAAAAAATCATAAATTCAACCAAAATAATCAACAATATTTTTTTTCCAATGTGTTTAGGTTATTATGTATAAGAAGGTTCGATTTAGTTTTTAATTTACATAAAATCGAATCGTACTGAACTACAAATTTTAATTTAGCAACCAATTTTTTTTATAACCACTACTCAAAATTTCAAGATTAATTGTATTCCTTAGATTGAATGTAGTTAAATTTTAGTAGTTGAATTTTAAATTTCAACCGTTGGAATTGTTAAGATACCTATTATCCAAAATTAAAATACCTATTGTCTAGAAGGTTATGTTATTGTATGTTGTGTTAAACTCTTTTTTTCTCATCTTCTTTTTTTTTTCTTCTCACCAACTCTCTCTCCAACTAGAAAATAAATAATTCATCAATGTATTTCTTCAATGTATTGATTTCTTCAATCGATTTCTTCAATGTATTTTCAAAATTCAAGAAAACAGGAGACATATCAATTGATTCATTCAATCGATTTCTTAAAGGGTTTTGAAAGATAAATTACAAAATCGATTTGACAAATCGATTTGATCAATTTAGAGAAGTCCCTGTAACTGATCCAATCGATTGGGGCAATCGATTTCCCTGCGTAATCTTCCAAAAATACATAAACTAACTCAATCACATTCATACATAATCCCACATCTTAACACTTAGCAATTCCAACGCGATCACCACGACAAATTGGGCTTCGAAATAGTTTCGCAATCAAACATGCTATCACCAAATTCCAAAACATAACACTTAACACTTATAACACAATTACTACAACATCATGAGTTTCGAAATGGTATTGCAATAAAACATGTTATCACCAAATTCCAAAACATAACACTTAACACTTATAACACAATACTACAACATCATGAGTTTCGAAATGGTTTTGCAATCAAACATGTTATCACCAAATTCCAAAACATAACACTTAACACTTATAACACAATACCCACACGGACAAGATGAACCAACAAACCACATGGAATTATCTTGACGCGACAATCCCCACACAGACAAAATGAACCAACAATTCACAATTTAACAGGGTGTAGTCTCTCACGGACAAACACCTATGCAGTCTCTCACGGACAAACACCTGTGCAGTCTCTCACGGACAAACACAATTCACCAGGGTGTAGTCTCTCACGGACAAACACCTGTGCAGTCTCTCACGGACAAACACAATTTACCAAAAAACGTAAATCGTAAACGTACTGCCTATCACGGGCCCGTACCGTTTACCAAGGTGCCACCTATCACGGATCAACACGATTTACCAAAACAAACATAAGTAAACAAGACATTAAGAGATTCCCCATTCTTAATTCTCATTTAACTTAAACGATTTTCCAAAACAAACATTAAGTAACCAAGACATTAAGAGATTCCTCATTCTTAACGCCCAGTTAACTTAAACGATTTTCAAAACAACATTAAGTAAATAAGTCATTAAGAGATTCCCCATTCTTAATACTTATTTAAATTAAACGATTTTCAAAACAAATATTAAGTAAACGAGACATTAAGAGATTCCCCATTCTTAATTCTCATTTAACTTAAACGATTTTCCAAAACAAACATTAAGTAACCAAGACATTAAGAGATTCCCCATTCTTAACGCCTAGTTAACTTAAACGATTTTCAAAACAACATTAAGTAAATAAGTCATTAAGAGATTCCCCATTCTTAATACTTATTTAAATTAAACGATTTTCAAAACAAATATTAAGTAAACGAGACATTAAGAGATTCCTCATTCTTAATTCTCATTTAACTTAAACGATTTTCCAAAACAAACATTAAGTAACCAAGACATTAAGAGATTCCCCATTCTTAACGCCCAGTTAACTTAAACGATTTTCAAAACAACATTAAGTAACCAAGACATTAAGAGATTCCCCATTCTTAACGCCCAGTTAACTTAAACGATTTTTCACAAACACACATTAAGTAAACAAGACATTAAGAGATTCCCCATTCTTAATACTCGTTTAACTCTAATGGTTTTCAAATTCCACACAGAACGAACTCAAACGTATTCACAAATTTATTACACAATTCACGCCAAAACACAACAATTCATTTCTCCACAAAAATCATATTCACGACGACATTAAGTAAACGCAGATATTAAGAGATTCCCCATTCTTAATACTCATTTAACTTAATGATTTTCAAAACAAACCATTAAGCAAACAGAAATATTAAGAGATTCCCCATTCTTAATACTCTTTTAACTTAAAAGATTTTCCAAAACAAACATTAAGTAACCAAGACATTAAGAGATTCCCCATTCTTAACGCCAAGTTAACTTAAACGATTTTCAAAACAACATTAAGTAACCAAGACATTAAGAGATTCCCCATTCTTAACGCCCAGATAACTTAACCGATTTTCAAAATAACATTAAGTAAATAAGTCATTAAGAGATTCCTCATTCTTAACACTTATTTAACTTAAACGATTTTCAAAACAAATATTAAGTAAACGAAACATTAAGAGATTCCCCATTCTTAATTCTCATTTAACTTAAACGATTTTCCAAAACAAACATTAAGTAACCAAGACATTAAGAGATTCCCCATTCTTAACGCCCAGTTAACTTAAACGATTTTTCACAAACACACATTAAGTAAACAAGACATTAAGTAAACAAGACATTAAGAGATTCCTCATTCTTAATACTCGTTTAACTTAATGGTTTTCAAATTCCACACAATACAAACTCAAACATACTTTTACATTCAATCCATAATTCACACCAAAACACATCAATCAACAAACATCAAGTATGAACACGCCAAGTACGATGAACACAAATCAACACAATAAATTTCATTTATTCAAAATCATACATACGTGATGTAAATTCATTTTTCCCAAAACAATACTCCAATCCTAACAAAATTCATTCCCACACAACCACAGATAAGGCCCTAAATGCAAACTAAAAGTTTGGAAGGAGCCCTTACCTTCACGTTAGCTGTAATGTGTGATTGCAGTACCGCGAGCAAATTCGGTAAAATCTCCGCTCGCAACGCCGCTTCCAAAGTTGGTCCCCTAGCACCGAAGCGTGGTAGTGAGCAACTTTCTCTTCTATCTCTTCGCAAAACGAAGCTTAGATCTAGATGAAACGGAAAGGTTTGTGTTTGAATCCCTAATATCGTTTTTCTTCGTTTTCGAAGCAACGAGGAAATATGAAGCTGAGAAATCCTTGCTTCCTTACCCACTAAGCCTTGGGTTTCTATTCTTGAACAAAAGGAGGAAGCGAAAATGAAAACGGACCAAAGAAGAAGAAGGGGGGTCGCCCGAGCAGTGAGAGGAAGGAGATGGAATTTTCTTTCTTTCTTTCCTTCTCTCTTCCTTTCTTTTTCCTTCCTTTATATTTCTTTTCTTCCTATTTCCTCCTCTTTTCCTTCCACACAAACATATATATATATATATATATATATATATATATATACTTATATATATTAATCACTTTTAACAAATATCTCCAAATGTTTAGATATTTATTAAATTTACCATTTCACCCATAACGCATTAAATTCTTTGTAAAAAATTCACCGCAGTTAATTTAATTTATTTATCGACGAGTGATTCTAATCGGGCATCAAAATATCTTTTTGATCATATAAACTCCAAAATATTAATAACTTTGGCTAAAAGTCTCCGAGCTCAATACCAAAAATACACCAAAATACATAAAGTACACTTTAACATTATGGGTCTTACAAGCATAATTGGATTTAAATAGAATTCCAATAACATATCCCCATCGCCACAAAGACTTTATTCCAAAACAAATTTAAATTTCAATATAATAGTCACTTACACAGAGTTTATGTTTCCTCATGTCATACTCTAACAAAACCACTCACGTTGTAACACTATAACAAAACCACCCACAATGTAACAATATATTGAATAATTAATTCTCCAACAAAACCAATAACAATATACTGAATAATTCATTCAATGTAGACATCATATGAAAAGAAATATAACTCAAGTTATAATGGAAGCACTTAGATTGCCCTGAAATTGAATAATAAATCAATTTTATTTTACAGCACCAAAAACTGTTTAAAAAACTTCACTATTCATGTAACAAAACATTCGAGATTGTAATTTTGAAAAATTCGATATTGTAATTTCGAACTATCACAGAAGCTTCGTCATTCTTCTTAAGTATCTCCAACGATAAACTCGACATAGATTTCATTAAATACCATATCATCTTGAAATAAATCATTCATTTTTTACTCCAATAAACTCAACATGAGTTTATTAAATAGGTCTCACAACTTTATTTTATACATTAATATTTTATTTATATTTAATTTTATTACAATTTAAAATATTAATTTTAATATTTCAATTAATATTATTATAGATTATTTTAATTTTAATTTAAAATAAAATTGAATTTAAATTTTTATAACAATAATAAAACTAAAAAAATGCTAACGGTCATAAAATTATTATTATTATTAATAAATTAAAAAGAAGCTAACCTAAGTTAATAAAAAAAAAATGGTAACGATCATAAATTTATTATTATTATAATAATAAATTAATAAAAAAAGATAATGGCTATAAATTTATTATTGTTAAATTATGAAAGTACTGGACATATCCATAATTACAGTTTTACACAACTCAATTTTACGTAACTCCATAATGGCGGACTTAGAGATGTTCCCTGATAATCTTCTTCCATTACCTTCGCATGTGCAATCAAAAGCATAAATTCCCTCACTTATGAGTAACATGAAATATACATTTGACCCCTGAAAAAATAATTCTTTTAGAAGTCACTTTTAGGCTTAGATTCCCTCACAGTAACCAATTTTACCAGTAACATGAAATATACATTTCACCCTGAAAAAATAATTCTTTTACAACATAATGTGACCCCAATTCTTTTAAATGTTATTTAGAATTGTTGAATTATTTTCCCTTCTTACTCTTAATTAAACCAAAAATCCATACATTCATAGCAACAGAAAAATCAAAATCATAGAACGTGGAAATAGAAATAAAGAAACATAGAAAGAAAAAAACGCAGAGAAACTCAAAAACGGAATAGAAACCCGAATTGCATAAACCAAAAATCTTAGAGACCTAAAAATGCCGCCTCCACCAAACAATTGACGCCTCCACAACAAGTATTTCGACAACCTCTCTTTCTCTTATTCATTTGTTTCTATTATCATCCATATTTGTTGAAATTAAGATCACTTAAACTCAAATATCAAATTTCATAACCAATATTAAGACACAATAGCATAACATTAATTTATCGAATTTCATTTCATTCAAGCAAGCTTAAACATCAAAATTTGTATCCAAGTAAAGATACAATACAATCATTCCAACTATCAAATATAGGAACATATAAGAACAAATTATGCATTCAAGATCACGAGGCACAACACCATCATCCCAATTTACTGAACTTAGAATCCTTTGGGCTCAGATAAAATTTGTACCCAAAGTCTGGAAGTTCAACACTATCATCATAATTTAACAAATTTAGGTTCATCAAATATCAAATTTTGAGGCATGGTATCATCATCTCAATATATTGAATATATGATCATGTAGGTCAAAAATTATATCTGGCATCCATGGTCATTGAGACACCAACAATCCAATTTAACAAATTAGGGGCATCTATGTTCAAATATTGAATTTTGCATCCAATATGGTCGAGATGCCATATCATCATCTAAGTTTATAAAATTTCATGTCAATAAGACTCAAAAGTAAATTCAAATCAATGGTCGTCTAGACACAAAATCATCATCCTAATTGATCAAACTTAGGACCATTTAGACTTAAATATCATATTTTGCATCTAATGTCAATTTCCAACATCAATCTGTCGAGGCACAAAACCATCATCCTAATGTATCGAGGCAATTTACCATCATCGCAATTTATCGAATTCAAGATCATATAGGCACACAATACCATCACCCTAATTTATTTAATTCAACATCATATCCTCACATATATATTTTGCATCCAAGTTCATTGAAGCACCATACCATACCATAGTCTGAAAATCAAATTTTACATCTAAGGTAATCAAAGATTAATACAACCATCATCCTCTTAACGTATAAAATTTAGGATAGTCTATTAAGCTCAAACCCTAAGACCATCTAGACTCAAATATCATTTTTGACATCTAAGATAAAATACCCATCATTCCAATTTATCAAATTTAAAATTTTAAGTTCTTATATAAATTTTGCAATTGAGGTTCAATATTAATCATCTCACTATCAAATTCCACATCTAATTTGATCAAAGCATAATATCATAATCCTCCCAATTTATCAAATTTAGGATAGTCTACAAGACTCAAATATCGAATTTCGAATCCAAGAGGTCATCGAGACTTAATACCATCATTTTAATATACCGAATTTAGGATCATCGTTAACTATCATTTTTGACATCTAAGGCAAAATATCCACCATTCCAATTTATCGAATTTAGAATAATAAGCTCCTATATAAATTTTGCAATTGAGGTACAATATCAAACATCTCACTATCAAATTCCACATCTAAGTTGATCAAAGCACAATATCATATCCCTCCCAAGTTATCGAATTTTGTATCCAAGAGGTCATCGAGGTTTAATACTATCATTTTAATATATTGAATTTAGGATCATCGTTGCTTAAATATTGAATTTCGCATTCAAGGTCCTCAAGGCACAATATTGTCATATTCATTTATCAAATTTACGATCGTATAGGCACATATGTCAAATTTGTGTTCAAGGTCATTGACGCACAATACTGTCATCCAAGGCAAACTTGTTATTGCCATTTCGTTAAAGGATCTGAAGTAAAAATATGTCGATTTACAAGAAAGGGGGGTTTGAATTGTAAATGTGCCTTTTAAAAATTCCTGTTAAAACTTAAGAAAATAACTCAAGAATGATCTTGGTTATGAAAACAGAAAACGGAGAACGTTCTTGGTTTGTGTTATAAAACAGAGAACGTTCTTAGATTAGCAGAAAATTAGTTTCAATTTTATCTTAATTGATCAATGCAGTATAATAAAGAAAGAGATAGGAAAGAGAATACCACACAAAGATTTATCCTGGTTCATCCAACGTGGGTTACGTCTAGTCCTCACACTGTGAGATTTTCCACTAAGTGTTTAAAACGAAGAACCTTCTTAATCTTACAACACCTAGAATAGATCAACCTTGATCTATTTCCACTTCAATTACTTTCCACCCAGAAAGCAATAACAACACCTATCTAACCTTGATAGGAAGCAATCTTAAACAAACTATAAAGAAACTCTTATAGTTTGAGTTTTTACAAATGATTGATTTTGACAGAATCTGATATTGCTCAACTCTTGTTTGAGAATAGATTCTTTACAGAGTATCTAATGATAATTTCGCAGCTGATATATGAATGTGCAGCAGTAGCTTTTTCGTGAATTGCAGAAAATGATGTTGCCTCTGTTTTGCAGAATTTCAAGCTTAAGTGTGATTGTATATTGTTGATTACTTAGCACTTGAATTTCTTGCTTTCATACTTGACTAAGTCCTTCTATTTATAGGCTGAAGATGCACTGGATAAGTATGAAAGAGTTGTTGGAGAGGCCATGCTTTTCTGATTCAAGGCAGTACTTTTGAATAAACTAATCATGCTATGACATAGCCTTTTTTCACTTTTGGATTTAGCCTTTAATGTAGTACTGTACTTTACTGGCAGCGTCCTTGATGTTTCTTCATTGATCTTGGATGATACATTCTCCATCTTGAGTCTTGAGTGCAGCTGGAGAAGATTAGAAACGAATTGCAGGCTGAAACAGAGAGAATGCAAGGCTGCTGTTGATGTGCAGAAAAACGGAGAACGTTCTTGGTTTTTGAGTGAACGTTCTTGAGCTTAAATAATTATTTTGGAGCTCCCGTTTTGATCAACCTGGATTTCCTTTGTAATTTCCTTGTCATTTGTCAAGATTGATTAAGCTTTCTTGATATTTGAATTTTTGGAGTTCTTCAAGCTGTCATGACTTTTGTCCATCTTTGAGTCCTTTTAATTTTGAGATCAAACATCCTTTTTTAGCTTGGATGAATCCTACTTGTTCCTTGCCATGTACTGATTAGATATGAACAAATTTCCAGGACAAATTCTTTGTCAACGAGGTAGATAAACTTTGAACAACATGCTGTGATGAACTTTTTTGAGGCTGGAGCTCTTTCTCTGTTTTAGTGTTCTTGTTGTTGTTTTCTTTGCTTTGCTTGATTAAATTCACTCAAAAGCACAAGTTAAATTAACATAACATTAAGAATCATAATTAACATTCTTAATTAACTTTTTGTCTGTTTTCATCAAAACATTAAATTGAGATTTTGTCTCAACAGGATCATCATGACATGCATATCATTTCAAGTTACAAATAAATATTCATACTGAAATTTAGGTCATCAATTTACATCCATAATATCTCATTTCATATGAATAAAAAAATTCATATTACAAGTCACATTTAGAGTTAACAATTCATCTCGTGGTTAAATTAGAGTCATATAAACTATCTCAATTTCATATGAATAGAAAATTGTTATTGTAAGTCATATTTTGGGTACAAAAACTATATCCTGATTAAATTTCAGGTCATCTAATCATACTAGCCCAATTTCATATAAATAAAAAATTCATATTAAAAGTCATATTTTTGGTCAATAACCCTTCTCTTAGGACAATATTTACAAAAATATTTAATTACTCACAAACAAACTACCTCATAAAAATTAAAAATGAACTCATGTTTATCTCACAACTTGTTCATTCATTCATAATTGCCTCATGTAACATTTGTTTTAAAACGTTTAAAAACTAATTAGCCAATTTGATTTGCAAATCAAGAGTTATTGAGTATGGCAAATTTAATATTACACCTCGTAGACTTATTATAACTAGTAACCAACTTTGCATAAAAGACGTGTGCTTGTTTTTCTTTCCAGTATGAAAGCTTACTCAATAAGAACTTGTGTTTGTCCTCTTGGCTTTTTTTTTATAAAGTTATTCATTATTCTAAATAGGAAATTAATAACTTTGATGTCTATCATTGCACACAAAAAAATTATTTTACAGTTTGATCTATATCGTATTTGTTATCTAAAATGAAGAAAGGAAAACTTTAATTGTATAGTTTGTAAATAAAAATCCAAAATAATTGGAATTGATTAAATTGAATAAGTATTTGTCTAGTCAAATATAACACATGGATAGTGAATTATAGTATTATAGTAACACATGTGCAAAGTACAAACCCAAGTAGTAAATAGTCTCACTCCTAAAGGCAAAATCTTATGTGTCCCACTTCAAAACTATAGACAAAACCTTTAATATAATGTATATCCCATGTATTAAATAATTTAAGGCATGCTGCATTATGTAGACACAAAACAGAAAACATGTTGAAAATGAAGTGGGAATCCAAATACTTTAGTTTTTAGTCTTAACCTAGATCCTCAATGAGCAATCAAAGTATATAATTTCCACTTGATCTGTAGAAATGAAAGTAATAAAGCTAAAAAAATATAATGACCACTTCACTTTTGCACATACGACCATAAAAGTAGGAAAGCTAAAAACAATATAGTAATCACTTCGCTCTTGCACATTCGACCAACTACTGTTACTGCAGAAAGAAAATCTATTTTAGATCCAAGTTTTTCATGAAATTATACTAAAAAAATTTCAATTAAAAAAGTAATAAAGTAATTTATATTTACGGATGATTTTCATATATTACTTTTGTTTAGGTGACTCACAAAAAGATTTGTAGCCACTTAATGAAGGAAATCTTAAAATGCTCATAACAAAGAGAGAAAGTTGTGGATGTCTTTACAATGTCGAACAAATCAAGTATTCATATATCAAATCCATAAATAAATATATTAACCCATTGATTTGTCATTTCGGCTTCCTCAACTGATCCTACATTTGAATTGCTTTCCAGCTTGATCCTCAATAACTGTTTCAAATTTTTGTAAACCCCGAAACATTAAACCCTATATCATAAACAATAAACCTAAAAGTAAAATCCCTAAACCCTCAACCCTTAATCTAAAACCCTAAACACAAAACCCTAATCCAGAAACACTAACCACGAAACCCAAAACCTTTAACCCAAAACTCTAAACCTAGAACTTTAATCCAGAAACATAATAATAATAATAATAATAATAATAATAATAATAATAATAATAATAATAATAATAATAATAATAATAATAATAATAATAATAATAATAATAATAAAATAGAGTTGTAAAAAAAAGTAATTATGAAATCTTTATTTAACAACTCTATTTTACTATATGTTATTATTATCTTCGATTTTTACTTTTGTTCATAACGCAGATAATAATAACATATAATTAAATAGAGTTAATAAATATAATAATTTTTAAATATTTTTTGACACCTCTATTTTATTTTATGTTATTATTCTCTTCGTTATGTAGTTGAACTTTATAACAAAGATAATAGTAACATATAACAAAATAGAGTTGTCAAATAAAATAATAATTAAATCTTTATTTGACAACTCTATTTTATTATATGTTATTATTATCTTCGATTTTTATTTTTTTTTTCATAACGAAGATAATCATAAAATATAATAAAATAGAATTGTTAAATAAAATATATATTAAATATTTTTTAACAACTCTATTTTCTTATATGTGATTATTATCTTCGTTATGTAATTGTAATTTATAACAAAGATAATAGAGTTGTCAAACATAAACATATAAAAACTAAACACTAAACCCGAAACACTAAACCCGGAACTCGAAACCCTAAACCCGGAACCCCTAAACACTAAAGCCAAAACACTAAACTCTAATCCCTAAACATATAAAAACTATATTTGTCAAACAAAGTAATAATTACATCTTTATTTTTCAACTTTGTTTTATTATATATTATTGTTATCTTTATTTTGTAATTGTAAATCTTAATGAAAATAATAATAACACGTAATAAAATGCAGTTGTCAAATAAATATGAATTTATTATTTTATTTGACAACTCTATTTTATTTTATATTATTGTTATCTTCATTTTGAAGTTGTACTTCGTAACAAATAAAATCCAAACATAAAATAATATATAGTTGTTTAAGAAAAATGTAATTATTACTTTATTTGACAACTCTATTTTATTATATTATTATTATCTTCATTACGTAGTTGTACTTCAAAACGAAGATAATAATAACATATAATAAAATAGAGTTATTAAATATAGTAATTATTAATTCTTTTTAACAACTCTATTTTATTATATGTTATTATTATTTTCATTTTATAGTTTTACTTCATAACGAAGTTAATAATAACATATAATAAAATAAGGATATCAAATAAAGTAATAATTACATCTTTATTTCTCAACTCTTTTTTATAATATGTTATGATTATCTTCGTTTTGTAGTTGTAAATCATAATGAAGATAATAATAACATGAAATAAAATAGAGTTCTCAAATAAATATATAATTATTGTTTTATTTGACGACTCTATTTTGTTTTTATTTATTATTATCTTTCTTTTGTAGTTGTATTTCATAATAACATATAATAAAATAACATATAATAACATATAATAAAATACTTAATCCCGAAACGCTCAACGTTAAACCCCAATACCTAAACCTAAAACCCTAATCCCAAAACCCTAAACCGAAAAACCTAAACCCGAAACCCTAAACCCTACACCCGAAACACCAAACCATAACACCCTAATAAAATAATTATATCAAATAAAGACATAGTTCCATCTTTATTTGACTATTTTATTTTATTATACGTTATTATTATTTTCATTATATATTAATTACATAGAATAAAATATAGTGGTCAAATAAAGTAAATATTAAATATTTATTTGACAACTCTATTCTATTTTATTATATATTATTATTATCTTTGTTTTATAGTGTTACTTCATTATCAAGAAAATACTAATATATAATAAAATACAATTTTCAAATAAAGTAATCCTTACTTCTTTATTTGAAAACTTTATTTTATTATATGTTATTATTATCTTTGTTTTATAGTTAGAGTTTCAACCACGATAACCCTAAACCATAAAACCTTAACCCTAAAATCATAAACCCTAAACTTGAAATCATTAACCTTAAACCCTAAACCCTAAACTCAAAACCTCAAACCCCAAATCCTAAACCCTAAACACTAACCCCTAACCTG
Source organism: Cicer pinnatifidum (assembly GCA_037974775.1). NCBI lineage: Eukaryota > Viridiplantae > Streptophyta > Magnoliopsida > Fabales > Fabaceae > Cicer > Cicer pinnatifidum. The sequence goes on along the minus strand of JBBPBR010000005.1, from coordinate 56,867,179 downwards.
TAACCCGTAACCCCAAACACCCTAAACCCTAAACCTTAAATCTAAGTAGAATTAACAAATAAAGCAATTACATCTTTATTTGATAATCCTATTTAATCATATATTATTATGTTGGTTATGAAGTGTAACTTCATAACATATAAAATAAAGTTGTCAAATAAAATAATAATTAAATCTTTATTTGACAAATTATATTATATTTTATTATATGTTATTATCATCTTCATTTTTTTAGTTGTAAATCATTATAAAGATAATAATAACATATAATAAAATATACTTGTCAAATATATTTTTAATTATTATTTTATTTGAAAACTATATTTTGTTATATGTTATTATTATCTTCATTGTTTACTTGTAAATCATTATGAAGATAATAATTACATATAATAAAATATACTTGTCAAATTAATATCTAATTATTATTTTATTTGTAAACTATATTTTATTATATGTCATTATTATCTTTATTTTTTAATTGTAAATTATTACGAATATAATAATAACATATAATAAAATATAGCTATCACTTCTCACATATCACTTATCAACTAACACTGTCACTTGTCAGCTATCACTTATCATCTATCATTTATCACTTCTATCAATTATCACTTATCACTTACTACCTATCAACTATTACTTACCAGATATCAACTATCACTTATCAACTATCAGCTATCACTTATCAACTATCAACTATCACATATCATCTATCACTTATCAGCTATCAACTATCACTATCACTTATCAATTATCACTTATCTCTTATCAACTACTTCTTATCATTTATTAGCTATCACTTATCACTTATCAATACATTTTCGTCCCTTGTAACAGATACATTCATACGTCTCACATCATTCGATACAATCAATTGTTTTCTCCAACATCTAATACATATAAGAAATAAGGCTATATGAGATTATATTTTCGTAACAAAAAAAATGCTATGGTTCAATTGTAATGACCCAAGTAACCAAATTCAATCTAATAGTAAGGTATAAATATTAGTGCCTTAAAAAACTAAACTACCCTTAACAATATATAGCTATCACTTATCACATATCACTTATCAACTAACACTATCACTTGTCATCTATCACTTATCACTTATCATCTATCATTTATCACTTCTATCAATTATCACTTATCAACTATCAGTTATCACTTACTACCTATCAACTATTACTTACCAGCTATCAACTATCACTTATCAACTATCAACTATCACTTATCAACTATCAACTATCACATATCATCTATCACTTATCAACTATCACTATCACTTATCAATTATCACTTATCTCTTATCAACTACTTCTTATCATTTATTAGCTATCACTTATCACTTATCAATACATTTTCGTCCCTTGTAACAGATACATTCATACGTCTCACATCATTCGATACAATCAATTGTTTTCTCCAACATCTAATACATATAAGAAATAAGGCTATATGAGAATGTATTTTCGTAACAAAAAAAAATGCTATGGTTCAATTGTAATGACCCAAGTAACCAAATTCAATTTAATAGTAAGGTATAAATATTAATGCTTTAAAAAACTAAACTACCCTTAACAATATATAAAGTCAAATAACATAAGTCTAATAAACTATTGTTTATCATCTCTTCTCAAACTCATACTACATTAACATGAAATATGGAGAGTTTACGAATCATACAAAATACTCAATCCCAAAACTAATTTTATAATATTTGAACATACCTTTAAGTAGAAGTTCAAAGCAAACATACTAATATTAGAAGAGAAACAACATATAGAGGAACGAAACAAACCAAAACCGACAAAGAGAAGAACCAAACCAACAAAGAGAGGAAACAACCGAATCAAATTGAAGAAACCAACAAAACTAAACCATACATGACAAACCAAACGAAACCAAATCAAATGAAAGAGCGCAACAGGGAGACAAGCAACCAAATATGAAGAGGCAATCGAATGGAAGAACCGATAGAGAGGAGCAAGAGTAAATATGGAGAGAGACAATCAAATGTAAAAATCAAAAGAAAGAAACATTCCAAAGAAGAAACAACAACCAAACAGAGAGACAACCAAAATATATACATAATCGAAACCAAAAAAATAAAAATCCAAATCACAGCGAAAATCATATTGCTCAAGCTTAACTTCGCTTGAGCAATCTTTTGGTGACATATTGGTATTAAACTATTTCAGGAATACTTTTAGAATTTCACTTAATAAACGTGATTGTTCTGATGGAGACTCAAGCTTCAGTTTGCGGTCCATGTACTGAGCAAGTGTATGGAAACATGGTTAAGGCACAACCTTTCAGCAATAAATTAGGGAAGAAATTAACAATTCTCAATATTTTGGCCTTTTAGCTTTCTAATCAACAAAAACATCATGAAAGGATATTCTCTCCTCCATCCTTTTTCATTGGCCACATCAATGCGGTTTTGTAACAATGCTAATTCCCTTGAGATTCACTGCTGTATAAAGCAAAAGAGAAAGACAAATATCAGTAAGAAAAAATGATACATCTTAGTTTCTTTTATACCCAATAATATTTGTGTTACAGCAGTTATTAACATATTAATAATCCATTAGACAAATGAATTATTGAGCATAAATGATTGAAGGGATAACATAAGGGAAGATTTCAAATATTTCAGTACAATGTATAGATTTAGTGCCTCCTGGCATTTGTTTAGGTAAATTTCACAATTTTGTGAATGTAAATTCTATGCATGTATAGTAAGTTTTTTTAATGCTGGAAAAGATTAAGTGATCTTTTTCCCTAGTTGAATTTCATGATGCATAACCCATGTTTACATGCTAGACTTTATGAAATTGCACTTTGAATTATATATTTTGAGATCTATCTTTACAATAGCAAAAAAAAAAAAAGGACTCTACTACACAACATAATAATATTTATAAGCTACATACATGCTTTATTATATCTTCATGCAGAGTTTTGGCTTCCTTCTCAAGCTCCAGCTGCGAAACCCAGGTGGTTATCATTTGTTCACATTTTTCTACAAATCCAATCAAATATTATTTAACAAATAAAATTATTACTCATAAGGAACACATTGTTCACATACGGGAAAGCCCATAAAATCAGCGTTGTCTAAAATGACTGAAAAAAATTAAAGGTTCCAGGCCAAAACACGCCTTAATTATGTGACATTAAATCTATAGCATGCTTCTGTTTCTCGAGAAGCAGCTGGTAATATTGCTCCTCCCCTGTGATTTACATGATATCCCATGTGACCCCTCAATATCTTACTTCCCACCAGTTCACTGACCCCTTCTCTATGCCATTGACATATATTAGCTTCAATCACAGGACATTATTGGACATCAACTCGGGAAGTGAAAAAACAGGCCCTAATAACCATGTGGAGACATAGCTTTAAGAAATTAGACTTTGACTTCAATGTTGAAGATTCATAACATGTGTAGGGTTACTAACTTTACAATTCACTTTACCAAACAAAATAATGAATATGAGATATTATCAAGCATGTGGTATGGCAAGGATCTGTTTCATTACAGGCAAAAAAATCGTTGAAAAAAGTGAACAGCGTCAGTTTAAGGCTAGATTTTGAAGAAATCGGTTTAATAGTAGACTAGTAGACAGCTAAAAATATAAATTTTCTCTAGCTTAAGTCTCAAACTTAATCTATCGATTACCTGATGTACATGTACTGCAAAAATGCTTCTTTAGATGTATTACTTTTTTTAGTTATTACTACTACTGTATTACTGAACTTCATTTGCCTTTTCTTTTACAGATATTTTCTTGTACAACCAGCATAATATTGCACTGCATAATAATAATTCCTACTATTAAAATCTGAAAAGATTTACAGGGACCTTATTCATAATTGATCAGATCACGAAGCATAATTTACTTTTCCTCTATACCACAATGCTGACTAGGTGAAACAAACATATCTTGCTAAAACCTGCAACAACAAAAGTGTGATGCTCTCCATTAAGAGAATTGATGCTTGTATAGAACTTATGACAGCATTTTAGAAATAAGATCAAGAAAATGACAAAATGACAGTATCAGTAGAGTACTTAAATACCTGAAGCTAAAAAAATTATCTACTATACTTCTGGTAAAAAATTGTATGCTTGTTTTTAATGACCAATAACTTCTAGCCACGACCAACATTACCTATTACTGGTAAGAGAAGATGGGAGTTCTTCTGCAAATAGTCATTGGTGTCAGATTCGGTTCTCACAAAACTTCCCAAGACTTTGCCATCAAAAGCTTCTGGTTTCTTTAAAATCTCCTCAATTAAGCTCCTCTTCAACTAGACAAGCTTTAGGTTTGAACTAATTATAACTGCGAAACTGTTTGGAAGCTCTTTAGAAACTAGGTTCTGACAAGATTTTGTAGTTGGGTTCAAATTTCTCGACCTTGAAAATTTTATCGGCTCATTATAATCCCTTTCTTCTAAACCACAGATATTGTTATCATCTGTTTCCTCAAGATTCTCAACAAAATGCGATGTCAGAAGGTTTTGGATGTTGTTTTTGTTCACTGACTTCCTCCGTAGTAAAGTCCTTAACTTTCATCACATATGATCTTTCCCTTTTTCGAAGGGTCAAATTAGCTTGTTACGATTGCAGTACTCAATGATTATTGAAGCAACATCGTGTTCGGAAAGTTCTTTGGCTGTGTCTCTACTAATATCTTCAACAAAATCAATGAGACTTCATGAACCCCATCCTACAAAATCCTTTATCTTCTCTCCAACTTTTCCTTTTATTGACTTTAGCTTTTTCATGCATTTCCTCTTTCCCCTCACCGATTTAACTTCTGATGTGTCATTCAGGTCATCATAATCAGAAGGTTGAAAGTCACTTACATTAGATTCGCCAGAATCATCTTCCTCCTCACCTATTTCGTATGGATCCAAGTCACGCTTGTTTTTCCCATTTTTAATGAAGTTATGGGCAAAATGAGCATTTTGAGAAACCAGCCCTTTTTTTGGATAAATTTATAATATTCTTGAAAATAACATTATATGTCTCTTGATCTTCGAAGTCTATCTTTTCCTGTTAATAAAAAAGCACATAATAATGAATATATACAGCGAAAGAGAAAATGTATACATACAGCCTGCATAAAGAGGTGAACTTTCTTTACTCAATTGCGAGTACAACCGAGAAAATATGATATAAAAAAAATTATACTACAATGAGAAAAATTGGTTCCTGATACTGTTTTAACAAACGGTTTTCACCTGTACGAAGAATAACAGTGACGAATGAACCTGTTGGACAATCTAGGATTCTTTTTCATAGATAAATAAAATAAATTTGTTGTTTTAAACACCTCGAAACAAAAGCACTTGCAAGATGTTTCCAAAACAGAGAACAAGTGCCTGTGTTATTTACGGCACCAGCATAACAATCACAAACATCGGCAACCCAAAAATGCCAATTTGTAAATACACAAATGATAAACAAACAGCAAGGTTTTTGATTTTAGGATTCCACATACTATTGCCGGTTTCTATTTCTTTCTCTTGCTGTATATAACATAACACATGATTGAAACATATCTTACCCCATCAGAATCAACATCAGCTTTTTTTCAAGTAGAGATGCAAGTTTTGCGCAGTGCCTACAAAATCCTTTGTTTCTTTTGACAGTAGCAAATTCACCATCAAAGAAGCATTTTCCACAAACAGCAGCTGGGCAGGAAAAGCACATGAACTTTGATGCTTTTCTGCATATGTAGCAATAATGGGAACCTACAAAAATTATTAAAAAGTCATTAAGCATCACAAGAATTAAAAGACGTTTAACATATAAGATTTTTAAGAAACATATAAGATTTACAATTGTCATGGCAGTACCAACTGCATAAATACTTACTGACCAACAAAAGTAAAAGAAATGTATTTGAATGCCGCATAAGTAGAGATAAACATTGAAGAAGCTTACCACAACACCAATTACTGTCATTCTTCAAAAAGGTATTGTCTTTATTCATGCATTCCGGATGATAAGCTTTAAGGCAATCCCTTTAAGCACCGCGAATCAATTAACCATAAAAAGAAGGGTCACTTTTGCGAATTCATGTGACATTTATGTGACGAGGAAGATGTATCCCTAAACACATTACTTTAGTCAAAGAAAGGGGGAAGTGATGGAAATGAACCCAACTTCTATATCCGCTAAATTCCATTTAACTGTTTACAGCAAGTTACCTTTTGTTGGAAAAAACACTAAAATAACTCCAAATAATTGCAATTAAGTTCAACAGCCACATACAACAGGAAAATGTTCTGTTCTTATTTTTAAATAACGAAGACAAAGATAAATTTTGCTCAAGTAGTCAAAACATATTATTAGCAACAATATAACTCAGGCACATATTGATTCCATAGTATCTGTATAAGATCAACAGTTTTTTTAACAAAATAAAGAACCAGATTAACAAAATCGAAAGGTTTTTTTTTCTCAATCAAAGATTGAATGATCTTGAATAATCAAGAACTAGAAAAATAATATCTCAATTATAAACAAGATGGGTCAGATTTTGTTGGAATGAATATTCCAAAATCATATATAACTCCATGATCGTAAGAAACTTAAAAAGTTTCTTTCAGAATCTTGGTAACAAAATGGGTTTTAGAACGGAATGCATTGCCTCAAGGTTCTTTTCTCAACCATAAGATTGAATGTTTTGGGACAGAACACGTTATATTTGAAAATCGATAGGTAGATGATATCGGTCGAATCAATTAATGCAGAAGATTGAAAATTGATAGGGAGAAAAAAAGACATCGAGTTCAAGCAATCAGGGTCGAGAACACACACCTCTGTTTTTCTTTTTCTGGTTCCGTCAGAATAATTGAATTCAACACATTTATTTTTTCCGATTTCGTCTTACGCCTCTTTTTCTCCCACTGATCAACCAACCACAAAAGAACGGATATGTCAAATTGGTACTGGTCGGAATGCAAAGGTTTCAACTCCTTTTAATCAAAGAAAAAACACTTCCTTAAACTCTTATCACCAGAAACTAAAACAAAATAAATTAATTTGTCTTCTTTGTCTAACTTAGGAGACACATAATACTTGAATTGAGAATTATTTTTAATAACTTTATTTTTGAGTAAAATAGATCAATCTATATCAAATGAGACAACTCAACTAAGATTAAGTAAATTGAGATGATTGATTACTAGTGATTTTTAAAAAATTTGAAATTGTTTATTTGGTTGTTGCAATGTATTTTTTTAAATATAAAACAATTTATTTACTTATTTATTAAGTTTTAATACTTATATTAATTTATAATATTTAAAATAAATAGTATTTAATTGTTTTACGATAATAATTTTGTTATTTAAATTAATATGATATATTTTATATTGTGTCATAACGGAGTGTGTACTAAAAATATGGTAAAATAAAATAATATTATCTTGTTGTTAATCATGTGCACATCTATGAACAGAATATGGTTATGTTTATCACGTCAGTATCTTATTTTATTAGTATCATACTTTATATTATATTATGTTTTTATCCTATCATGTGTATCAAAGCTGACTAAATCATCAGATTTAATATTAAGTGTGAGTCTAGTTGTCTCTATTGATTGATATGGGACAATGCATTCATTTGTATCTCAAACTTGAGTCAATTACCTAAAATTAGAGTCAGTTGAATTAGACCACATGTTCACCATTTATACTTCATTGGAGAAGGACGTGTTATTTGTTTGGTCTATCTAAAGTGTCATGTCACTTGTTAAAAAAATATAATATTATTTGTGGATCTTGCAGTTTACCTGCTACCATACATGGATATCATTCGATGCATTTGATTGATTATGTGTTGACCATGTAACCTAAGGTTGTGTAAAGATTACATTAATGTTTACATTAAAGGGTACTTCAATATTTTTGCAAAACAAATTCAAGTTGAATTTTCATCAAATAATAGTAAAGGAAAATGATATTCTAAAATCATCCTTTACATCCATGTATTTGGTAATGTCATTCAATGTGCCTAATCTCCAATAGAATTCATGGCCACGCATGAATGGAATCTTCATGCATACTTGGACTGGTTTGTAGTACTGTTCGTCGATGATATTCTTATATATTTCAAGGTATAAGATCGTGAAGAGTCTCCTAAGATCGTGAGACACATATTTAGGGATCACAAATATAAATTAAGTTCAATTGTAATTTTAATCTCTCTATTTTATCTGAATACTGAAATTAATCTTTTTATTTTATTTTAGCCCAATTTTGATCCTCTAGTAAGAATTTGGTTGCCAAAATTGACATGTCATATTTTTTAATTATGTGTCAAATAAATTAATGATGCGAAACTATCAACGCAAACTAGTTATATTGTTTTCAATATTCTAGTTTATTAAAACACACTACAACATTTTTAAAAATCAATTCTGAATAAAAAAAAATCTCAAGTTCGAATAAAAAGATAAAATGGTTCAAAATAAAAAAAAATAGAAACAACAAAATAAAGTAAAAAAAACGATGTAGAGAAATCAAAAAGGAGAAAAAAAATTACTTTGTGGAGAAATGGAAAATGGAAAGAAAACCAATATAGAGTTGCAGAGAAAGAGAAGAAATCCATTAAAAATTGATGGAGGACAATTTTAGATTTTTCAAAAAGGGTAATAAATTATGTGGTTTTAGCTACTAACTTATCACTTGTATTCGGCTACATCATGCTGTAGTTGAATATAATATTAAATTTTGTTAAAAACTTTATTTTCAAATATTGTTCATGCATTTTGACATTTTGAAAATCATTTTGATGCATATGCTAAAATGAAGATTCTCATGTGCATTTGATGTATAAGAATATTAGATTGCATCTTGTACCTTTGTATTATAAAACTTTTAGCATATTTAACCATAGTTGACTTTGATTGTTTTACTTTTTTTTAGCTTGCAACTTCATAAATTTCATTAGTCTTTGTCTTCATAAAAAACATAGTTGGCCACGACCACAATTGAAACCTCTTCCTCTTCATCCTTGGCCACAACCACGTCCTCATCCTCTTCCATGTTCACGTCTATGTCCGTTTTGACTATTGAATCATCTGTTATCCTTCAATTTGGTCATGATGAACCAAATTCATCATGACCAAATTCAATCATGATGACAACCTTGTTGGATGCTTAAACTTTTCTTCCTATACCAAAAACACTTCAATGAGTGCATTAATTTGAACTTAAACAAAAATGATTTTATTTTTTATTTTTTTTTTGTTTTTTTATTATTATACAAATAATTTTTAATTTGTTTGTATACAATTTTATAAAAGTAATTTTTTAAACTACAAAATTATGATTAAATATGTGACTTTTCTAAATACATTAATTTATGTCTTTTCAAAAATTATCATAAGCATGTTGTCACAGTTTGATTATTCATAGTCACTAAATATGTTGCTACAATTTAATTATCTATAGTTATTAAGACAATAAACAATTGAAATATTTCAAATTGGTCACTCTAAAATTTATTACTTTAATCAATTTGTTAGACCAATTTCAAAACTAATTAATATACCTTAAATACTCATAAAAAATAAAAAATAAATGCACAAAAGCACCGAAAAAATTGCATCAACATATGAATAAGAAAATATAAAATGGTTCAAAATAAAAAAAAAAATAGAAACAACAAAATAAAGTAAAATAAAATGATGTAGAGAAATCAAAAAGGAGAAAAAAAATTACTTTGCGGAGAAATGGAAAATGAGAAGAAAACCAATATAGAGTTGCAAAGAAAGAGAAGAAATCCATTAAAAATTGATGGAGGACAATTTTAGATTTTTCAAAAAGGGTAATAAACTATGTGGTTTTAGCTACTAACTTACCACTTGTATTCGGCTACATCATGCTGTAGTTGAATATAATATTAAATTTTGTCAAAAACTTTATTTTCAAATATTGTTCATGCATTTTGACATTTTGAAAATCATTTTGATGCATATGATCAAATGAAAGATTCTCATGTGTATTTGATGTATAAGAATATTAGATTGCATCTTGTACCTTTGTATTATAAAACTTTTAGCATATATAACCATAGTTGACTTTGATTGTTTTACTTTTTTTTAGCTTGCAACTTCATAAATTTCATTAGTCTTTGTCTTCATAAAAAACATAGTTGGCCAAGACCACGATTGAAACCTCTTCCTCTTCATCCTTGGCCACGACCACGTCCTCATCCTCTTCCATGTTCACGTCTATGTCCGTTTTGACTATTGAATCATCTGTTATCCTTCAACGAAGCAAGTTCTCAAGATTAAAGCTTCGTTCAACTAGTTTGCGTTGATAGTTTCGCATCATTAATTTATTTGACACATAACTAAAAAATATGACATGTCAATTTTGGCAACCAAATTCTAACTAGAGGATCAAAATTGGGCTAAAATAAAAATAAAAGATTATTTTTAGTATTCAGATAAAATAGAGAGATTAAAATTACAATTGAACTTAATTTATATTTGTGATCCCTAAATATGTGCCTCACGATCTTTGGAGACTCTTCACGATCTTGTACCTTGAATATATAAGAATATCATCGACGAACAGTACTACAAACCAGTCCAAGTATGCATGAAGATTCCATTCATGCGTGGCCATGAATTCTATTGGAGATTCGGCACATTGAATGACATTACCAAATACATGGATGTAAAGGATGATTTTAGAATATCATTTTCCTTTACTATTATTTGATGATAATTCAACTTGAATTTGTTTTGCAAAAATATTGAAGTACCCTTTAATGTAAACATTAATGCAATCTTTACACAACCTTTGGTTACATGGTCAACGCATAATCAATCAAATGCATCGAATGATATCCATTTATGGTAGCGAGTAAACTGCAAGATCCACAAATAATATTATATTTTTTTAACAAGTGACATGGCACTTTAGATAGACCAAACAAATAACATGTCCTTCTACAATGAAGTATAAATGGTGAACATGTGGTCTAATTCAACCGACTCTAATTTTAGGTAGTTGACTCAAGTTTGAGATACAAATGAATGCATTGTCCCATATCAATCAATAGAGACAACTAGACTCACACTTAATATTAAATCTGATGATTTAGTCAGCTTTGATACACATGATAGGATAAAAACATAATATAATATAAAGTATGATACTAATAAAATAAGATACTGACGTGATAAACATAATCATATTCTGTACATAGACGTGCACATGATTAAAAACAAGATAATATTATTTTATTTTACCATATTTTTAGTACACACCCCGTTATGACACAATATAAAATATATCATATTAATTTAAATAACAAAATTACTATCGTAAAACAATTAAATACTATTTATTTTAAATATTATAAATTAATATAAGTACTAAAACTTAATAAATAAGTAACTAAATTGCTTTATATTTAAAAAAATACCTTGCAACAACTAAATAAACAATTTCAAATTTTTTAAAAATCACTAGTAATCAATCATCTCAATTTACTTAATCTTAGTTGAGTTGTCTCATTCGATATAGATTGATCTATTTTACTCAAAAATAAAGTTATTAAAAATAATTCTCAATTCAAGTATTATGTGTCTCCTAAGTTAGACAAAGAAGACAAATTAATTTATTTTGTTTTAGTTTCTGGTGATAAGAGTTTAAGGAAGTGTTTTTTCTTTGATTAAAAGGAGTTGAAACCTTTGTATTCCGACCGGTACCAATTTGACATATCCGTTCTTTTGTGGTTGGTTGATCAGTGGGAGAAAAAGAGGCGTAAGACGAAATCGGAAAAAATAAATGTGTTGAATTCAATTATTCTGACGGAACCAGAAAAAGAAAAACAGAGGTGTGTGTTCTCGACCCTGATTGCTTGAACTCGATGTCTTTTTTTCTCCCTATCAATTTTCAATCTTCTGCATTAATTGATTCGACCGATATCATCTCCCTATCGATTTTCAAATATAACGTGTTCTGTCCCAAAACATTCAATCTTATGGTTGAGAAAAGAACCTTGAGGCAATGCATTCCGTTCTAAAACCCATTTTGTTACCAAGATTTTGAAAGAAACTTTTTAAGTTTCTTACGATCATGGAGTTATATATGATTTTGGAATATTCATTCCAACAAAATCTGACCCATCTTGTTTATAATTGAGATATTATTTTTCTAGTTCTTGATTATTCAAGATCATTCAATCTTTGATTGAGAAAAAAAAACCTTTCGATTTTGTTAATCTGGTTCTTTATTTTGTTAAAAAAACTGTTGATCTTATACAGATACTATGGAATCAATATGTGCCTGAGTTATATTGTTGCTAATAATATGTTTTGACTACTTGAGCAAAATTTATCTTTGTCTTCGTTATTTAAAAATAAGAACAGAACATTTTCCTGTTGTATGTGGCTGTTGAACTTAATTGCAATTATTTGGAGTTATTTTAGTGTTTTTTCCAACAAAAGGTAACTTGCTGTAAACAGTTCAATGGAATTTAGCGGATATAGAAGTTGGGTTCATTTCCATCACTTCCCCCTTTCTTTGACTAAAGTAATGTGTTTAGGGATACATCTTCCTCGTCACATAAATGTCACATGAATTCGCAAAAGTGACCCTTCTTTTTATTGTTAATTGATTTGCGGTGCTTAAAGGGATTGCCTTAAAGCTTATCATCCGGAATGCATGAATAAAGACAATACCTTTTTGAAGAATGACAGTAATTGGTGTTGTGGTAAGCTTCTTCAATGTTTATCTCTACTTATGCGGCATTCAAATACATTTCTTTTACTTTTGTTGGTCAGTAAGTATTTATGCAGTTGGTACTGCCATGACAATTGTAAATCTTATATGTTTCTTAAAAATCTTATATGTTAAACGTCTTTTAATTCTTGTGATGCTTAATGACTTTTTAATAATTTTTGTAGGTTCCCATTATTGCTACATATGCAGAAAAGCATCAAAGTTCATGTGCTTTTCCTGCCCAGCTGCTGTTTGTGGAAAATGCTTCTTTGATGGTGAATTTGCTACTGTCAAAAGAAACAAAGGATTTTGTAGGCACTGCGCAAAACTTGCATCTCTACTTGAAAAAAAGCTGATGTTGATTCTGAAGGGGTAAGATATGTTTCAATCATGTGTTATGTTATATACAGCAAGAGAAAGAAATAGAAACCTGCAATAGTATGTGGAATCCTAAAATCAAAAACCTTGCTGTTTGTTTATCATTTGTGTATTTACAAATTGGCATTTTTGGGTTGTCGATGTTTGTGATTGTTATGCTGGTGCCGTAAATAACACAGGCACTTGTTCTCTGTTTTGGAAACATCTTGCAAGTGCTTTTGTTTCGAGGTGTTTAAAACAACAAATTTATTTTATTTATCAATGAAAAAGAATCCTAGATTGTCCAACAGGTTCATTCGTCACTGTTATTCTTCGTACAGGTGAAAACCGTTTGTTAAAACAGTATCAGGAACCAATTTTTCTCATTGTAGTATAATTTTTTTTATATCATATTTTCTCGGTTGTACTCGCAATTGAGTAAAGAAAGTTCACCTCTTTATGCAGGCTGTATGTATACATTTTCTCTTTCGCTGTATATATTCATTATTATGTGCTTTTTTATTAACAGGAAAAGATAGATTTCAAAGATCAAGAGACATATAATGTTATTTTCAAGAATATTATAAATTTATCCAAAAAAGGGGCTGGTTTCTCAAAATGCTCATTTTGCCCATAACTTCATTAAAAATGGGAAAAACAAGCGTGACTTGGATCCATACGAAATAGGTGAGGAGGAAGATGATTCTGGCGAATCTAATGTAAGTGACTTTCAACCTTCTGATTATGATGACCTGAATGACACATCAGAAGTTAAATCGGTGAGGGGAAAGAGGAAATGCATGAAAAAGCTAAAGTCAATAAAAGGAAAAGTTGGAGAGAAGATAAAGGATTTTGTAGGATGGGGTTCATGAAGTCTCATTGATTTTGTTGAAGATATTAGTAGAGACACAGCCAAAGAACTTTCCGAACACGATGTTGCTTCAATAATCATTGAGTACTGCAATCGTAACAAGCTAATTTGACCCTTCGAAAAAGGGAAAGATCATATGTGATGAAAGTTAAGGACTTTACTACGGAGGAAGTCAGTGAACAAAAACAACATCCAAGACCTTCTGACATCGCATTTTGTTGAGAATCTTGAGGAAATAGATGATAACAATATCTGTGGTTTAGAAGAAAGGGATTATAATGAGCCGATAAAATTTTCAAGGTCGAGAAATTTGAACCCAACTACAAAATCTTGTCAGAACCTAGTTTCTAAAGAGCTTCCAAACAGTTTCGCAGTTATAATTAGTTCAAACCAAAAGCTTGTCTAGTTGAAGAGGAGCTTAATTGAGGAGATTTTAAAGAAACCAGAAGCTTTTGATGGCAAAGTCTTGGGAAGTTTTGTGAGAACCGAATCTGACACCAATGACTATTTGCAGAAGAACTCCCATCTTCTCTTACCAGTAATAGGTAATGTTGGTCGTGGCTAGAAGTTATTGGTCATTAAAAACAAGCATACAATTTTTTACCAGAAGTATAGTAGATAATTTTTTTAGCTTCAGGTATTTAAGTACTCTACCGATACTGTCATTTTGTCATTTTCTTGATCTTATTTCTAAAATGCTGTCATAAGTTCTATACAAGCATCGTTTCTCTTAATGGAGAGCATCACACTTTTGTTGTTGCAGGTTTTAGCAAGATATGTTTGTTTCACCTAGTCAGCATTGTGGTATAGAGGAAAAGTAAATTATGCTTCGTGATCTGATCAATTATGAATAAGGTCCCTGGAAATCTTTTCAGATTTTAATAGTAGGAATTATTATTATGCAGTGCAATATTATGCTGGCTGTACAAGAAAATATCTTTAAAAGAAAAAGCAAATGAAGTTCAGTAATACAGTAGTAGTAATAACTAAAAAAAGTAATACATCTAAAGAAGCATTTTTGCAGTACATGTACATCAGGTAATCGATAGATTAAGTTTGAGACTTAAGCTAGAGAAAATTTATATTTTTAGCTGTCTACTAGTCTATTATTAAACCGATTTCTTCAAAATCTAGCCTTAAACTGACGCTGTTCACTTTTTTCAACGATTTTTTTGCCTGTAATGAAACAGATCCTTGCCATACCACATGCTTGATAATATCTCATATTCATTATTTTGTTTGGTAAAGTGAATTGTAAAGTTAGTAACCGTACACATGTTATGAATCTTCAACATTGAAGTCAAAGTCTAATTTCTTAAAGCTATGTCTCCACATGGTTATTAGGGCCTGTTTTTTCACTTCCCGAGTTGATGTCCAATAATGTCCTGTGATTGAAGCTAATATATGTCAATGGCATAGAGAAGGGGTCAGTGAACTGGTGGGAAGTAAGATATTGAGGGGTCACATGGGATATCATGTAAATCACAGGGGAGGAGCAATATTACCAGCTGCTTCTCGAGAAACAGAAGCATGCTATAGATTTAATGTCACATAATTAAGGCGTCTTTTGGCCTAGAACCTTTAATTTTTTTCAGTCATTTTAGACGACGCTGATTTTATGGGCTTTCCCGTATGTGAACAATGTGTTCCTTATGAGTAATAATTTTATTTGTTAAATAATATTTGATTGGATTTGTAGAAAAATGTGAACAAATGATAACCACCTGGGTTTCGCAGCTGGAGCTTGAGAAGGAAGCCAAAACTCTGCATGAAGATATAATAAAGCATGTATGTAGCTTATAAATATTATTATGTTGTGTAGTAGAGTCCTTTTTTTTTTTTTTTGCTATTGTAAAGATAGATCTCAAAATATATAATTCAAAGTGCAATTTCATAAAGTCTAGCATGTAAACATGGGTTATGCATCATGAAATTCAACTAGGGAAAAAGATCACTTAATCTTTTCCAGCATTAAAAAAACATACTATACATGCATAGAATTTACATTCACAAAATTGTGAAATTTACCTAAACAAATGCCAGGAGGCACTAAATCTATACATTGTACTGAAATATTTGAAATCTTCCCTTATGTTATCCCTTCAATCATTTATGCTCAATAATTCATTTGTCTAATGGATTATTAATATGTTAATAACTGCTGTAACACAAATATTATTGGGTATAAAAGAAACTAAGATGTATCATATTTTCTTACTGATATTTGTCTTTCTCTTTTGCTTTATACGGCAGTGAATCTCAAGGGAATTAGCATTGTTACGAAACCGCATTGATGTGGCCAATGAAAAAGGATGGAGGAGAGAATATCCTTTCATGATGTTTTTGTTGATTAGAAAGCTAAAAGGCCAAAATATTGAGAATTGTTAATTTCTTCCCTAATTTATTGCTGAAAGGTTGTGCCTTAACCATGTTTCCATACACTTGCTCAGTACATGGACCGCAAACTGAAGCTTGATTTGGATTTTTATTTTTTTGGTTTCGATTATGTATATTTTTTTGTTGTCTCTCTGTTTGGTTGTTGTTTCTTCTTTGGAATGTTTCTTTCTTTTGATTTTTACATTTGATTGTCTCTCTCCATATTAACTCTTGCTCCTCTCTATCGGTTCTTCCATTCGATTGCCTCTTCATATTTGGTTGCTTGTCTCCCTGTTGCGCTCTTTCATTTGATTTGGTTTAGTTTGGTTTGTCATGTATGGTTTAGTTTGGTTGGTTTCTTCAATTTGATTCGGTTGTTTCCTCTCTTTGTTGGTTTGGTTCTTCTCTTTGTCGGTTTTGGTTTGATTGATTTGTTTCGTTCCTCTATATGTTGTTTCTCTTCTAATATTAGTATGTTTGCTTTAAACTTCTACTTAAAGGTATTTTCAAATATTATAAAATTAGTTTTGGGATTGAGTATTTTGTATGATTCGTAAACTATCCATATTTCATGTTAATGTAGTATGAGTTTGAAAAGAGATGATAGACAATAGTTTATTAGATTTATGTTATTTGACTTTATATATTGTTAAGGGTAGTTTAGTTTTTTAAGGCATTAATATTTATACCTTACTATTAGATTGAATTTGGTTACTTGGGTCATTACAATTGAACCATAGCATTTTTTTTGTTACGAAAATATAATCTCATATAGCCTTATTTCTTATATGTATTAGATGTTGGAGAAAACAATTGATTGTATCGAATGATGTGAGACGTATGAATGTATCTGTTACAAGGGACGAAAATGTATTGATAAGTGATAAGTGATAGCTAATAAATGATAAGAAGTAGTTGATAAGAGATAAGTGATAATTGATAAGTGATAGTGATAGTTGATAAGTGATAGATGATAGCTGATAGGTGATAGATGATATGTGATAGTTGATAGTTGATAAGTGATAGCTGATAGTTGATAAGTGATAGTTGATAACTGGTAAGTAATAATTGATAGGTAGTAAGTGATAACTGATAGTTGATAAGTGATAATTGATAGAAGTGATAAATGATAGATGATAAATGATAAGTGATAGCTGACTAGTGATAGTGTTAGTTGATAAATGATATGTGATAAGTGATAGCTATATTTTATTATATGTTATTATTATCTTCGTAATAATTTACAATAAAAAAATGAAGATAATAATGACATATAATAAAATATAGTTTACAAATAAAATAATCATTAGATATTAATTTGACAATTATATTTTATTATATGTTATTATTATCTTCATAATGATTTACAAGTAAAAAATGAAGATAATAATAACATATAACAAAATATAGCTTTCAAATAAAATAATAATTAAAAATTTATTTGACAAGTATATTTTATTATATGTTATTATTATCTTCATAATGATTTACAACTAAAAAAATGAAGATGATAATAACATATAATAAAATATAATATAATTTGTCAAATAAAGATTTAATTATTACTTTATTTGACAACTTTATTTTATATGTTATGAAGTTACACTTCATAACCAACATAATAATATATGATTAAATATGATTATCAAATAAAGATGTAATTGCTTTATTTGTTAATTCTACTTAGATTTTGGGTCTAGGGTTTAGGGTTTAGGGTGTTTGGGGTTATGGGTTACAGGTTAGGGGTTAGTGTTTAGGGTTTGGGGTTTGGGGTTTTGAGTTTAGGGTTTATGGTTAATGATTTCAAGTTTAGGGTTGACGATTTTAGGGTTAAGGTTTTATGGTTTAGGGTTATCGTGGTTGAAACTCTAACTATAAAACAAAGATAATAATAACATATAATAAAATAAAGTTTTGAAATAAAGAAGTAAGGATTACTTTGTAAGATATATGCCTCCTTGACTATGATTTTGATATAACTTCCAAACATACAATGTATATGCATTATCTGATTAATCTAATAGTTTGGGTTGAGATACATTTCAGGAAAGAATCAAACACTACACTTGGACAAATCTTGGATCTCAAGCAATCAAGCAAAGATTGATCATATCATACAAGGTTTGAAGATTATGTGTAAATTTGTCTATTGTTCATAGTGTTTATTAGTTTGATTCATCATTATGATTTCACACATCTAATATTTGCTAATTAAAATTGAAATCATAAAATAACTGTGTTTATCAATCAATTGGTAAATCAATTGGTTAATCGATTTTCTAATTCATAGAAGAAAGTTTTCACGGAGTTAATCGATTAGCAAATCGATTACTTAAATGTTTTTATCAGACCCGTGTTCTATGATTAAAAGAAATCAATTAGACAATCGATTGATATACTTTTCTTAAGTTACAAGCTTTCTACTAATCAATTAGTTAATCAATTGCATGAATGAATTAGTTCATCATTTATCAGAAACATATTACATAATTGTTTGACACATCGATTTTAATTAAATATCTGAGTTACAGGGACAAATCAGTCGATTGGCAAATCGATTTGATTAAGTGTTTGAGTTACAAGGACAAATCAGTCGATTGGCAAATCGATTTGATTAAGTGTTTGAGTTACAGGGAGAAATTAACGCATTGCCAAATCGATTATGTTAATGAAAGTGAATCGACCGAGTAATCAATTGTTTGATCTCGCATTTTGAACAAAACAATTATAATCGATTATTCAATCGACTCTGATATAAACTGAGTATCAGTTTCTGATATATGAACTGAGTAACAATTGTAATCATTAAAAAAATCGATTAGCAAATCGATTAGTTCATCTATTTCAAGAATTTCAAGAAAAACAAGAAATGCGAAATCAATTAGGAAATCGATTGGTCTGGTAATACACATTAAAAAAATCGATTAACAAATTGATTAGTTCATCTATTTCAAGAATTTCAAGAAAAACAAGAAATGCGAAATCGATTAAGAAATCGATTGATCTTGTAATACGCATTAATAAAATCGATTGAGAAATCGATTTGTCTGAAGTATTTTCGAAACTATATAATCTGAATCCATCACAATTTTAACAACAAGAAAAGAAGATAGAAAGAACTGGAAGAATTTCATTAGCTTTTCGAAAAATACACTTTGAGAAAAATTGTTATAACTCACAAACATTATTGGCAAATACTTAGTGTGAGAATTCATTGTGATTGAATCAAGTGTTTTTAGTCTTTTTGAAAGAACCATCTTTGTAAAAGAAAGAGAGTGGAAATCCAGTATTGTGAAACTGGTGGTCATCTTTTAGAGTGTGTGTGATCATCTAAAAGAGATCTCAATCTGATCTTGCTAGAGCTTGGTGATTAGTTCTTAAGGATAGATTGGTTGTTGTTGTAGATTGATGTTGAGTTAGAGATGTATAGGCATTGAAGTGCTGGAAAGTCTGTAAACATACTCAATCATTTCTAGTAGAGGCTGGAATCAGTAAGTGATTTTAGGACTGGATGTAGACTATCGAATAGATAGTTGAACCAGTATAAAAATCCCTGGTGCATACTTCTCTATCTCTATACTCTTTATCTTGAATCTCAGTTTTGAATAAGTTTTGAATATATTATTGTTAAATTGGAATTAATATTAAACAAGATGGTTTTAATATTAAGTTCATCACTTAAGAAGGAATTGGATAATCTGGTTAATAATATTGTGTACAACTTCCTAAGGATAGAGACCATTCCACCAACAATTGGTATCAGAGCTTAATCTTTTAGACTATTTCTCAAAAAGAAAATGGCCTCTATTGAATTCTTGGGCGAATGTGCCTCTTTAGTTAGACCCCTTGCCTTTAATGGGTCTGCTTGTACTGGAAAGAAAGAATGCTTATCTTTCTAGAGGCAAGTGGTCTTGACATATTAGATGCAGTAGAAGATGATCCTTATGTGCCTACACTTGCTGGTACTGATGGATCATTAATCAAGAAACCAAGATCTGATTGGTCTGATGATGATAAGAAAAGAGTTGACTATAATGCAAAAGCCAAAAATATAATAACTTCTTCTTTGAGTGCTGATGAGTTTTTCAGGGTATCAAATTGCAAAACCACCAAAGAAATGTGGGATACACTCCAAGAAACTCACGAAGGCACAACAGATGTCAAGAGGGCCATAACTAACACTCTGATGCATGAATATGAACTCTTCAATATGAAGAAGGATGAGTCAATCAATGACTTGCAGACACGGTTCACACATGTCATTAACAATCTGTATGCTCTAGGGAAAGTAATTGACAATGAGCAACAAATAAACAAAGTAATAAGATGCTTGACAAGAGAATGACAACCTAAGGTCACTACAACAGCTAAATCAAAGGATCTTCGAAGCATGACCATTGCCACCCTCTTTGGCAATTTCAGAGAATATGAAATGGAGCTGCACCGATTGAATGAGTCAGAGCAAACTGATCGGAAAAGGAAGGGACTATCTCTGAAAGCTCAAGCTCATAAAGTAAAATCTGAACCAGAAACCTGTACTGATGATTCTGAGAGTGAAACTGATGAAGAACCTGAAATCGGAATGCTGGTTAGAAAGTATAAGAAATTTCTGAAGAAGAAAGGAAACCAACCAATGAAACCATCCAATTCAAGGACAAAAAGCTTCAGCAAGAATGAGACAAATGTTAGCAAGGTGATAACCTGCTATGAATGTGGAAAATCAGGCCACATTAAATCTGAATGTTTTCAACTACAAAATAGAAACAAGTTTGTGAAAGCTAAAGGCAAGGATCAACCATCTTCAAAAACTAAAAGAGCCTACATAGCTTGCAATGACAATGATGAAGAATCTTCTGAAACTTCAGAAGAAGAAGAAGAAGCAAACTTGTGTCTAATGGCCAACAGTAACTCAGATTCAGATAGCGATGTAAGTACTACCTCTAATCCCTCTTATGAAGAATTGCATGATGCTTTCAATGAATTGCATGATGAACATATTAAGGCAGTCAAACAATTGATTTGCACTAAGAAAATGTTAGAAAAACAGTGCATGATGTATGAAGAAATCAAAAAGGATCATAAGTTGCTTGAAGACATGAATGCACTTTTGAAAAAGAAAGCACATGATAGACTCACTAGTTTTATTGAACTTGAAAGAAAGGTTGAATCACTACAATTTGATTTAGCAAAATTTACTAGTGGTAGAAACAACCTGAATGTTCTTCTTGGCAATCAAAAGAATGCAAATGAAAAATTTGGAATTGGCTATAGACCAAATAGGAATGCTCAAAAGAATCATAAATTTGTTGGATCAAAGCCAATTCATGATGTTTTCATTAAACCAACTCAAAGTACATCCTCTGCTTTTTCATGTCATTTTTGTTGCAAAAAGGGACATATATATTTTAATTGTAAACTGAAAAAGCTTGCTGACAAGGGATGGAAACAAGTTTGGAGAGTAAAGAAAACTGTGATTGAGACTAACCCTCCAGGACCCAATCTAAATTGGGTATCTAAAACCAAAGTCTAAATTCTGTTTTGCAGATCTGCTTGACATCCAAAACTCACTCATGGTACCTAGACAGTGGATGTTCCAAGCATATGACTGGAGACAAATCAAAATTCATATCTCTGAATTTGAAAGAATGAGGATATGTAAATTATGGTGACAACAACAAAGGCAAAATACTTGGTGCTGGAGACATAGGGAGTGAATCAACAACGGTAATCAAGGATGTTCTCTATGTAAAAAGTTTGAAACACAACCTACTTAGCATTAGTCAGCTTTGCGATAAAGGCTACCAGGTATGTAAGACCCATAATTTTAAATTATACTTTAGGTATTTTAGTGGACTACATGAACAAAATCTTTAATCCATTCCTTGATAAATTTGTTGTGGTATTCATTAATGATATATTAATTTATTCAAGAACTGAAGAAGAGCATGAGGAACATTTACGTCAAGTTCTTGAGGTTTTACGCGAGAAGCAATTGTGTGCCAATCTGTCGAAGTGCGAGTTTTGGCTAGAAGAAGTGAATTTCTTAGGACATGTGATAACCAAAGAAGGAATCGCTGTAGATTCGGCTAAGATTGAGGCGGTTCTTGCTTGGAAACAGCCTCAGACTGTCACTGACATAAGAAGTTTCGTAGGACTGGCAGGGTACTACAGGAGGTTTATTGAAGGTTTTGCTAAGATTGTGACTCCATTGACACAACTTACCAGGAAAGATCAACCGTTCGCATGGACAGAGAAGTGTGAGGAAAATTTTTAGTTACTAAAGAGAAAATTGACGACTTCACCAGTACTGGTATTACCGCAATCAGCAGAACCCTATGAAGTTTATTGTGATGCATCTCACCAAGGTTTGAGATGTGTTCTGATGCAACACAAGAAAGTTGTAGCTTATGCCTCAAGGAAATTGAAGATTCATGAGAGAAACTATCCTACTCATTATTTGGAGCTTGTTGCTGTTGTTTTTGCATTGAAGATATGGAGGCACTATTTATATGGGTGCACGTTCACCGTGTTCAGTGACCATAAAAGTTTGAAATATTTGTTTGATCAGAAGGAATTGAACATGCGCTAGAGACGATGGATGGAGACTCAAGGATTTTGATTTCACATTGCAGTACCACCCTTGGAAGGCCAATGTAGTGGCTGATGCGTTGAGTAGAAGAAGTGTATCGGTGTCTTCGACAATTATGGCTAGACAACAAGAGTTGTGGGAAGCTTTTAAAGACCTATACTTGAACGTAGAGTTTGCACCGGGAATTTTGAAATTCGGAATGATTAAGATTTCGAGTGGACTACTTGAAGACATTGCAAATTCTCAAGATGATGTCTTAATTCAAGAGAAGAGGAACCTAATAGTGCAAGGGAAGACAACTGAGTTTAAGATTGGATCAGATAATATTTTGCGATGTAATGGTAGGATTTGTGTACCAGAAATTACAAATATGAGGAAAACAATTTTAGAAGAGGCTCATAAGAGTAAGTTGAGTATTCATCCTGGAGCGACAAAGATGTATCAGGATTTGAGACAGAATTATTGGTGGCCAAGAATGAAGAAACATGTAGCGGAGTATGTATCAACTTGTCTAACTTGTCAGAAAGCGAAGGTGGAACATCAGCGGCCTGTTGGGATGTTGCAACCTTTAGATATACCTGAATGGAAGTGGGACAACATTTCCATGGATTTTATAACTGGATTGCCTAAAACAAGAAGAAAGAATGATTCTATATGGGTGATAGTGGATCGACTGACTAAATCCGCACACTTTTTGCCAGTAAAGACCACCTATAAGGTAGATAAGCTAACAGATATCTACATTGTTGAGATTGTGAGATTACACGGAGTACCATCGAGTATTGTATCAGACCGTGATCCGAAGTTCACATCACATTTTTGGGGAGTGTTGCACGAAGCGTTGGGAACGAAACTACGATTGAGTTCAGCATACCATCCACAAACGGACGGATAGACTGAAAGGACAAATCAGTCCCTGGAAGATCTATTGAGAACATGTGTATTAGATGATAGAGGAAGTTGGGATGATGTACTTTCGTTGATTGAGTTCACCTACAACAATAGTTTCCACGCAAGTATTGGAATGGCACTATATGAGGCTTTATATGGGCGCAAGTGTCAAACGCCCTTGTGTTGGTATAAGGACGGTGAAAGTATGATTGTCGGACCAGAGATGGTGTAACAGACTACAGCTAAGGTAAAGAAGATCAAGGAGAAAATGACGACTTCACAAGATCGTCAGAAGAGTTACGCGGACAAGCGTCGCAGACTTTTAGAATTCGAACAGGGGTGACCATGTATTTCTAAGAGTCACACCTACTACTGGAGTTGGTAGAGCCTTGAAATCGAAGAAGTTGACTCCAAAATTCATTGGACCATATCAGATTTCTGCACGAATTGGGCCTGTTGCTTATCGAATTGCATTTCCTCCGATACTGTCCAATATTCATGACGTGTTTCATGTGTCACAATTAAGGAAATATCTTGCAGATCCATCTCATGTGATCGAACCAGACACAATCCAACTAAAGAATAACTTGTCATTCGAAGTACCACCTGTGAGAATTGATGACAGGAAGATTAAGCGATTGGGGACCAAGGATGTTTCGTTGGTCAAGGTGATTTGGAACCCAATTACTGGAGATGCGACTTGGGAACTGGAGAGCAAGATGAGAGAACAACACCCAGAGTTATTTATCGACGCGTAGTTTCGAGGACGAAACTAATTTTAGGGGGGTAGTAATGTAAGACCCATAATTTTAAATTATACTTTAGGTATTTTAGTGGATTTTGGTATTGAACTCAGAGGCTTTTTAGCCAAGTTATTAATATTTTGGGAGTTTAAATGACCAAAAAGATATTCTGATGCCCGACTAAAATTACTCGTCAATAAATAAATTAAATTAACTGCGGTGAATCTTTTACGAAGAATTTAATTCTGGGGAGTTTTGTTAAAAATATCTCGACTTGCTAAGAATTGTATCTGTCAATTGAGTTGCGATGATAGTAGATATTTTTAACAAAAAGTGGTTTGGAGAGATTATGGGTGAAATGGTAATTTTAATAAATATCTAGATATTTTGAGATATTTGTTAAAAGTAATTAATATATATATATATATAAATATCTATATTTTTTTTCTTCTCTTTCTCTGCAACTCTATATTGGTTTTCTTTTCATTTTCCATTTCTCCACAAAGTAATTTTTTTTTCTCCTTTTTGATTTCTCTAAATCGTTTTATTTTACTTTATTTTGTTGTTTTTATTTTTTTTTTTGAACCATTTTATCTTTTCTTATTCATATGTTGATGCAATTTTTTCGTTGCTTTTGTGCATTTATTTTTTATTTTTTATGAGTATTTAAGGTATATTAATTAGTTTTGAAATTGCTCTAACAAATTGATTAAAGTAATAAATTTTAGAGTAATCAATTTGAAATATTTCAATTGTTTATTGTCTTAATAACTATAGATAATTAAATTGTAGCAACATATTTAGTGACTATGAATAATCAAACTGTAAACCTAAATCTAACTATAAACCTAAAACCCAAAACACTAAATCCTAAATCGTAAACCTTAAACCTTAACCTCGAAACCCTAAACTCAAAACCGTAAGCCCTTAACCCGATACCCAAAACCTGAAATCCAAAACCCGAAACCCTAACCTCGAATCCCTTAACTCGAAACCGTAAACTCGAAACTCTAAACCTTAAACCCGAAACCTAAAACTCTATACCCAAAACACATTAAACCCTACTTTATATGACAAATAGAATTATTAAATAAAGTAATAATTAAATCTTTATTTGACAACTCCATTTCATGAGAATTTCATATCCTTTATCAAGAAGTTGACCCAAACTCGAAATATTACTCTTTAATTTAGGCACATAGTATACATCACTAATCAACTTATGGCTCCCCTCTTTAAAAGAGATTAGAATAGTATATTTTCCTTCAATTTTCACTTTTGATGAGTCTCCAAAGAAAATCTTTCCATTCATATTTTCATTAAGCTCCACAAATTTTTCTTTGCATCCACACATATGGTTACTTGCACCATTGTCCAAGTACCATGAACTATTAGCATCTCTATCTTCTTCCTTGAGTGTTAGCAACAAAGTTGACTCTTCATCTTTGTCAATAAAATTAGCTTATTCTTCCTCTTGATTAGGAGCCTTACGACATTCCCAAAAAAAATTGTCAAATTTATGATAGTTACAACATTCAACTTTAGATTTGTCATACCTCATTTCACTTTTATAATAGCCATAACCTCTTCCTCTTCCAAGAACTCTTGGTGATGAATGAATTCTTTCTTCGTAGTTTGATTCACGATTGAAACCTCTTCCTCTTCATCCTTGGCCACGACCACGTCCTCTTCCTCTTCCATGTTCACGTCTATGTCCGTTTTGACTATTGAATCATCTGTTATCCTTCAACGAAGCTTTGATCTTGAGAACTTGCTCTAATGGCTCCTCTTGCCTTTTCTTCATTCTTTCTTCTTAAGCTTGGAATGAACCTTCTAATTACTCAATGAACATTGAGTCAAGAACTTTCGATTCCTCAATAACACATACCACATAATCGAACTTAGGAGTCAAGGAACGGATAATTTTCTCTGCTACACGAACATCTTCTATATTGTATCCATATCTCTTCAATTGATTAACAATTGTCTTCACCCTTGAGCAATAATCTGAAATTGATTCGGAATCCTTCATCTTCAAAGCTTCGAAATCTCCCCTTAGACATTGAAGTTTTATCTTCTTCACCTTGTCAATGCCTTGGAGTGATTTTTCCAAAATCTTCCAAGCTATCATTGAATTTGTAGCATCGGCAATCTTCTCAAACATAGAATCATCCAAACATTGATGAATGAGAGTAAGAGCTTGTTGATCCTTCTTCCTTGTTTTTGCCAAAGCCTCCTTCGCGACTTGAGACAATCCCTCTTCATCTTGTGGATCATCATAGCCATTTTCAACAATCTCCCATACACCTTGAGAGCCAAGCAATGCTTTAATGCGAAGGCATCATTTTTCATAATTCTCTTTCTTTAGAAGAGGAAAATGGAAAGTAGTGTAATCACGAGTCGCCATTTCTCAACTCTCACAACCAAGCTCTAGATACCACTTTGTTTGAGAAAAGAAGGTATTTCTAATAGAAAACTCTCAATTTGTGTGATGCTTAATGTCAAGTACAAGTAGGTATTTATAGGTACAAATAGAAAACTCTGTACACATTTCTAAGAGCTTCCTAATTAATACTGACTTCTAGGAGCTTTCTAATTAATACTGACTTCTAGGAGCTTCCTAATTAATACGACTTCTAGATACTTCCCACAATTTTCTATAATTAAAACTCTTCTAGATTCTTACATGGTAATTCTACATAGTTCTAGAATTATCTAATTTTAAAGTAGGGTGGATAAAATGGAGAAATGCTTTAGGGTGATTTGTAATTAACCCCCCAAGGTTCTAAGGAGAGATGTAATTAGTCGAATCAGAATATAGCATAAAAAAAAAAAAAGGATGAATTCAGTTAAGGAAATAAGGTAGATTAATTTTGGAAATGTATAAATTATACCATTTTTCACATCCAATAAATTGTAATTCTTGATAGGATAATTTTTTTATTGCAGATCATTTTTATTGATAGCTTCTAATCTATCTCTCCATTCTGAAGGTGCTAAAGGCAATGCTCGCATTGAAGGATCGAGCAATGGAAGATGCGATATGCCACCTTTAAATTGTAGACAACCAAAAGTTGTAAGTTGACAGTGTTGTTGTTAAGACGTCTATTCACCATCATATTTAGAAAGACAACGAGACGAGAAATTTTTTTTTTTCATAAACCTTAAGCATAGGGAAATCTTGTCTAATAAAGTGTAGAGTTGCGTGTTCTAATGAAGGCTTATACCACAACTTCAATGTTGGGAAGGCATGTCCAATTTCTGATGGAGATATCTGAATCAGGATGGAAGAAAACCTGTAGTCCTCTTTTATCCAGTTGACATACGCCAGAGCATCTTTTCATGGCCCACTATACTGTAGCTAGCAATATATCACATCAGAAGGACAAATTTGAACGGCAAAATACTGCACCGCAGACTAGTGCCTGCTCTTATAAAAATTGTAATAAGTTAAGTAGATATTTATAATATAAAAGGATTATAATCCTCCTGTGTATTTTCAAGCAATACAATAGGTTGTATAAGTGAAAAGGTTCCCTTTATAAAATGTTCATTCAAATCTCATTGATGATTCAATAAAAGCCGAGATTTCTTGGATATCACCCTTGGCACTTTTCAATCTCGGATTAAATAAATAAATCTATAGTTTATATGCAAATACTCATCCATGGAAGATTTACTGAGGAGTGACCCGAACATTGGTAAAACTAACCTGCGCATTGATCCCTTGCTCATTCAAATAGACTCTTTCGTTGATGTCTAGTGTAACACCCCGATTTTTAATAACGCGAGTGTATTTTTTTTTTAATCAAAGAAACAAACAAAGAAATAAATAAGGAAATACCTTTGGATAATTATTTAAGTCATAACACAACGACAAATAGTCAACATAATTTACAAGCAGCGGAATAGTTTTTGAAATATGAATCCAAAGTATTTACACATCAAAAGTGGTACATGAAACCCATCGAAAATAAAATGTCAAGCTGACAATATTGGTATAGGTACAGTCTTCCAAATTAAAATAAACACATCCCAAAAGAAAGACTTCTAGTCCCCATACGTCAACCTAATCTGATCATTCCACAAAACTATACATCCGAGTGATCTTCACGCGCCCCGCAAGACCCTCCTAACACAACTCCAGTCAAGTGTGTCCAACTACATTCCTATTCACAGTATACTAACCGGTGGGAAGATCCTGATTCTCATCTGAGGGCAAAGCCCAGGTTTCCACAATAATTGTAAAGGGTCACCAACCGAAATTAACAAATACCACATAACATTTTTATATTTTCAAATGCTCAAAAGAACCTTTTGTCTTAGCATACTCCTCGAAAGGGTTTTTATATGTCCAAAAATGCATAAACAATATTGAATAACAAAGTTTGAATAAATTGCATTGTCGTAGCCGAATACCATTGAGAAAATGCAGATTTTCAATTCTAAAATGGTTCTGAATTAATCAACACTTCAAACATTAATATTATCAATTATGAACACATAATTAACACCAAATTAATCTCCACAAATTCACACCTCAATCACACATCGAATATTCATTAAATCAATTATAAACACATAAATACATCAAAACTTAATCAACCCAACTTCACACCTCAAAGCAATTACGACAAATCACAACAACAACCAAATATGTATATACAATCATTAAAGTATAACAAACATGACTCGCGTGCCAAGCACCCTAATGCAATGCGTATATGCCAAAATGCATGGACTCGGAATTCCAAACCAAAACCCTCCTCGAAGGGCCGTAAATCATAATTGTACCGTCTATCGCAGGCCAAAGTACCAATTACCGAGGTGCCACCTATCACGGGTCAACACGATTTACTAAAAAGCGTAAATCATAAACGTACCACCTATCACGGGTCAGTACTGTTTACCGAGGTGCCACCTATCACGGGTCAGCATGATTTACTAAAAGAAAAAGTGTAAGTCGTAAATGTACCGCCTATCACAGGCCAAAGTACTACTTACCGAGGTGCCACCTATCACGGGTCAGCACAACTTACCAAAAACGTAAATCGTAAACGTACCACCTATCACGGGTCAGTATTGTTTACCGAGGTGCCACCTATCACGGGTCAGCACAATTTACCAAAATGAAATGCATGAGCATACACTGACTCCATCCACAACAATCGTTAAGTAAATGCAGATATTAAAATATTCCCCATTTTTAATACTAATTTAACTTAAACGATTTTCACAACAACATTAAGTAAACAAGTCATTAAGAGATTCCCCATTCTTATCACTCATTTAACTTAAACGATTTTCACAACAACATTAAACAAACAGAAATATTAAGAGATTCCCCATTCTTAATACTCTTTTAACTTAAACGATTTTCCAAAACAAACATTAAGTAAACAAGACATTAAGAGATTCCCCATTCTTAATACTCATTTAACTTAAACGATTTTCACAACAACATTAAGTAAACAAGTCATTAAGAGATTCCCCATTCTTAATACTCTTTTAACACTAATGATTTTTCAGACACAACACAGAGCATACTCAAACATATTTATTCACACAAATTAAAATTTTCACGACCACACATAAATCACATCTCCAAATTCCATTCACACCTAAATTGAATTAAATTCATTTTCCACCAAGTCACACATAAATTTCATCTCAAAAATTTATAATATTAATTATGAGCACATCAATTTCACCTAACATAAATCACCAAAATTTCCAAATATTAATCACCATATTCAATCTCTAAAATTTTCAACCATAAATCACCACAACAACATTAATATATCAGAGTTCTCCCCACCGCTAACTCGGTGCCAACGGTCTCGATTCCTTTTCGAGACTCAAGGAGCTAACTACATAAACATGAATATTTATAACAACTTGTTCACAATAAAACTAATCCAAACACAACAAAATTTCCAAAATAAAAACTTTCTCACACACCAAAGTTTTAAAACCAAATAATCTATATTATTTACTTAAAACTAAATATAACAAATATCGTCAAAATTTCCCATACACACACTCGACTATTAAAGCACCAAAATTTTTGAGTTAATAAAATACTCTAAACTTTTTTTCTTTTTAAACTCAATCAAATAGTAATTAAAAGAGTAATATTTTGAACTCTAACTATTTTTAATTTCAATCTATCTTTTTGCTCAAACTCTTTAACTTAGTTAAAATTTGAACTTTTTCACAACTTTAACAACGCTAATTTTTTTGTAAAATTTCAATTTCAGTTCAACCTCATTTATTTGAAAATAACTCATTACGTAACTCAAACTCATCAAAATTAATTATCGCAAATTCACACCGACAACAATCAATTCAATTCCACAACACACATATATGTTACTCATAGTCCCAATTTCATAACCACTCAACAATTTAAAAAAACTAACGATGGATATTATGAGATTCAATCACTAGAAAACACACCTCAAAATAAACTAAATTAAATTTCAACTAAATTACACATAAACGAATTAAATTTATTTTTTACAAAATCACACCTCAAATACATCAAATTTCTTTTCCAAAAAATCACAAATAATATCCTAAAAGCAAACTAAAAGTTTGGAAGGAGCCCTTACCTTAACGATAGCTCTAATACGCGATTACGGTACCGTAATTAATTCCGATAAAATTTAAGTTCGTGATTTCGTGTCGAAAACTAGCTCACTAGCACCGCAGCGTGGCAATGAGCAATTTTCCATTCTGTCACTTCTCGAATGGAAGTTTAAATCTAATATATAAATTGAGGTTTATGCTTGTTTTCTTTTCAAAACCAACACTTTGGTTTTCTTTTGTTTTCTTCAAAGAGAGAGAGAAGAAGAAAAGTGGAGGGAGATCGTGAAATAGAAACAGGAGGAAGAAAAGAGAAACGTTTCTTTGCCTTATATATATAATATATATTAAAATAATAATAATATATTATAATAATAATATTAAATATCTAAACAAATATCTAGATATTTTAATAAAAATCATCATTACGTTCGTCACCTCACATCACATCACATATTACTTTTTTAATTTCAATCTATCTTTTTGCTCAAACTCTTTAACTTAGTTAAAATTTGAACTTTTTCACAACTTTAACAACGCTAATTTTTTTGTAAAATTTCAATTTCAGTTCAACCTCATTTATTTGAAAATAACTCATTACGTAACTCAAACTCATCAAAATTAATTATCGCAAATTCACACCGACAACAATCAATTCAATTCCACAACACACATATATGTTACTCATAGTCCCAATTTCATAACCACTCAACAATTTAAAAAAACTAACGATGGATATTATGAGATTCAATCACTAGAAAACACACCTCAAAATAAACTAAATTAAATTTCAACTAAATTACACATAAACGAATTAAATTTATTTTTTACAAAATCACACCTCAAATACATCAAATTTCTTTTCCAAAAAATCACAAATAATATCCTAAAAGCAAACTAAAAGTTTGGAAGGAGCCCTTACCTTAACGATAGCTCTAATACGCGATTACGGTACCGTAATTAATTCCGATAAAATTTAAGTTCGTGATTTCGTGTCGAAAACTAGCTCACTAGCACCGCAGCGTGGCAATGAGCAATTTTCCATTCTGTCACTTCTCGAATGGAAGTTTAAATCTAATATATAAATTGAGGTTTATGCTTGTTTTCTTTTCAAAACCAACACTTTGGTTTTCTTTTGTTTTCTTCAAAGAGAGAGAGAAGAAGAAAAGTGGAGGGAGATCGTGAAATAGAAACAGGAGGAAGAAAAGAGAAACGTTTCTTTGCCTTATATATATAATATATATTAAAATAATAATAATATATTATAATAATAATATTAAATATCTAAACAAATATCTAGATATTTTAATAAAAATCATCATTACGTTCGTCACCTCACATCACATCACATATTACTTTTTTAGAAAAATATGTAATCTCGCCGCAATTCTATCGACAGATGAATTTTTCTGAAAAATGCTGCATCTCAGAAAAAAATTTCTTCGACGAAAGATTCACCGTAATTAAATAAAATTATTCATCGAAGAATAATTTTAATCGGGTCTCTAAAAATATATTTTTGTCATTTAGTTCATAAAATGCCATAAAATTGACAAAAAAAGCCTCAGAAATTCAGCACAAAATTCCCCAAAATACATAAAATTTAAAATTAAGGGTCTTACATCTAGTCCCTGTCAACCGAAGAAAAATTATACACAGAAAGAGACAAAATTTGTGGCAAAAAAAAATGAGCTTGAAAATTCGTCCTCTTCGTCCATTTCATGAGAATTTCATATCCTTTATCAAGAAGATGACCCAAACTCAAAATATTACTCTTTAATTTAGGCACATAGTATACATCACTAATCAACTTATGGCTCCCATCTTTAAAAGAGATTAGAATAATATATTTTCCTTCAATTTTCACTTTTGATGAGTCTCCAAAGGAAACCTTTCCATTCATATTTTCATTAAGCTCCACAAATTTTTCTTTGCATCCACACATATGGTTACTTGCACCATTGTCCAAGTACCATGAACTATTAGCATATCTATCTTCTTCCTTGAGTGTTAGCAACAAAGTTGACTCTTCATCTTTGTCAATAAGATTAGCCTATTCTTCCTCTTGATTAGGAGCCTTACGACATTCCCAAGAAAAATTTCCAAATTTATGATAGTTATAACATTCAACTTTAGATTTGTCATACCTCATTTCACTTTGATAATAGCCATAACCTCTTCCTCTTCCAAGAACTCTTGGTGATGAATGACTTCTTTCTTCGTAGTTTGATTCACGATTGAAACCTCTTCCTCTTCATCCTTGGCCACGACCACGTCCTCATCCTCTTCCATGTTCACGTCTATGTCCATTTTGACTATTGAATCATCTGTTATCCTTCAACGAAGCTTTGATCTTGAGAACTTGCTCTAATGGCTCCTCTTGCCTTTTCTTCATTCTTTCTTCTTAAGCTTGGAATGAACCTTCTAATTACTCAATGAACATTGAGTCAAGATCTTTCGATTCCTCAATAACACATACCACATAATCGAACTTAGGAGTCAAGGAACGGATAATTTTCTCCGCTACACGAACATCTTCTATATTGTATCCATATCTCTTCATTTGATTAACAATTGTCTTCACCCTTGAGCAATAATCTGAAATTGATTCGGAATCCTTCATCTTCAAAGCTTCCAAATCTCCCCTTAGAGATTGAAGTCTTATCTTCTTCACCTTGTCAATGCCTTGGAGTGATTTTTCCAAAATCTTCCAAGCTTCCATTGAATTTGTAGCATCGGCAATCTTCTCAAACATAGAATCATCCAAACATTGATGAATGAGAGTAAGAGTTTGTTGATCCTTCTTCATTGCTTTTGCCAAAGCCTCCTTCGCGACTTGAGACAATCCCTCTTCATCTTGTGGCTCATCAAAGCCCTTTTCAACAATCTCCCATACACCTTGAGAGTCAAGCAATGCTTTAATGCAAAGGCATCATTTTTAATAATTCTATTTCTTTAGAAGAGGAAAATGAAAAGTAGTGTAATCATGAGTCGTCATTTCTCAACTCTCACAACCAAGCTCTAGATACCACTTTGTTCGAGAAAAGAAGGTATTTCTAATAGAAAACTCTCAATTTGTGTGATGCTTAATGTCAAGTACAAGTAGGTATTTATAGGTACAAATAGAAAACTCTGGACACATTTCTAGGAGCTTCCTAATTAATACTGACTTCTAGGAGCTTTCTAATTAATACTGACTTCTAGGAGCTTCCTAATTAATACGACTTCTAGATACTTCCCACAATTTTCTATAATTAAAACACTTCTAGATTCTTACATGGTAATTCTACATAGTTCTAGAATTATCTAATTTTAAAGTAGGGTGGATAAAATGGAGAAATGCTTCAGGGTGATTTGTAATTAACCCCCCAAGGTTCTAAGGAGAGATGTAATTAGTCGAATCAGAATATAGCATAAAAAAAAAAAAAGGATGAATTCAGTTAAGGAAATAAGGTAGATTAATTTTGGAAATGTATAAATTATACCATTTCTCACATCCAATAAATTGTAATTCTTGATAGGATAATTTTTTTATTGCAGATCATTTTTATTGATAGCTTCTAATCTATCTCTCCATTCTGAAGGTGCTAAAGGCAATGCTCGCATTGAAGGATCAAGCAATGGAAGATGCGATATGCCACCTTTAAATTGTAGACAACCAAAAGTTGTAAGTTGACAGTGTTGTTGTTAAGACGTCTATTCACCATCATATTCAGAAAGACAACGAGACGAGAAATTTTTGTTTTTCATAAACCTTAAGCATAGGGAAATCTTGCCTAATAGAGTGTAGAGTTGCCTGTTCTAATGAAGGTTTATACCACAACTTCAATGTTGGGAAGGCATGTCCAATTTCTGATGGAGATATCTGAATCAGGATGGAAGAAAACCTGTCGTCCTCTTTTATCCATTTGACATACGCCAGAGCATCTTTTCATGTCCCACTATACTATAGCTAGCAATATATCACATCAGAAGGACCCATTTGAACGGCAAAATACTGCACCGCAGACTAGTGCCTGCTCTTATAAAAATTGTAGTAAGTTAAGTAGATATTTATGATATAAAAGGATTATAATCCTCTTGTGTATTTTCAAGCAATACAATAGGTTGTATAAGTGAAAAGGTTCCCTTTATTAAATGTTCATTCAAATCTCATTGATGATTCAATAAAAGCCGAGATTTCTTGGATATCACCCTTAGCACTTTTCAATCTCGGAATAAATAAATAAATCTATAGTTTATATGCAAATACTCATCCATGGAGGATTTACTGAGGAGTGACCCGAACATTGGTAAAACTAACATGCGCATTGATCCCTTGTTCATTCAAATAGACTCTTTCGTTGATGTCTAGCCCCTGTCAACCGAAGAAAAATTATACACAGAAAGAGACAATTTGTGGCAAAAAAAATGAGCTTGAAAATTCGTACTCTTCCTTGTCATTACAACTGACAACATAACGGATCATCCACACATTGTGAAAGCATCCTGAAGAAACTGATTTCGCACCAGCAATACTTCCTTCTGTGTTCATGATACCAGAATTCACGTAATAACGTCACAATCCTCAATTCAAATATGTCATCTAAGATAAAGAAATACTCCTCCTATATTGATAGAGACATAGTTGTATGTACCGTTAATAGAATAAAAGTAAATTAATTAACACTTATTGAATGGAGAATTAAAATTAACAAAAGTTCCAATAATGATGAAAAATAGAAAGACAATAAATAAAAGATTTAATTTTATATACATTTTGAGTTGAGTGTAAAATGGTAGAAATAAAATAAAATGAAAGCGAACCTCCAATTCCAAAAAAGAGAGGTGTTTGGCGACTTCTTCTTGTGGGTCTTTGATGAACACAAAATGATAGAAATTAACGACCACAAAATCAAAATCATCCCTTGGACTTGACGCTTGTGCTTGAGCAGCCAATGGCTTCCGATGGGTGAGAGAGCTAGAAGAAAAGGTGTTATTGAATTTTAATTTCAAGAAAGACTTTTGGAATTGAAACACCTGACTTGTGTTGCGGAATAAAGATGCAGGAGCGAGAGCATGTGCACCCGAAACTGAGATAGCCTCACTGCACCACCTCATCCTTTATTTGTCGTGATATCACAATTTGATGACCGCCTCAATTGTCTGGATTTAGATAATTTCTGGGTTTGGTTGAATTTTTTTAATTAAATTAAATTATTAAATGAATTATTATTTCATTCTTAATAATAATAAATGCACAACTTAAATTCAGTTACTAAATCACCAATTTAAGAAGTTAACCCCGTAAGAATGCATGTTTATTATTCTGAGAATTAATTCTAACTTAATTTTTTTTTGGCTTAATTGCACTTTTGGTCCCCCTATTATAGGTGAAAATTGAAAGTAGTCCCTCCATTTTGTTTGTCCCCAGTTTTAGTCCTCCAAACTGAATTTGAGGCCAAATCAGCCATGAGGTGTCATTTTTTTAATGACGTGTCAAGAAATAGCTGACGTGGCAGACGCTGACGTGGAATAAATTTATTATTTTATTATTTTTGATTAAAAAATATAATTTTTATTTTTAAAAATCATTTTAATAATTGTTAAATATTTTAAAAAATCTAATTAAAATTATTAAAATAAAATTAAAAGAAAAACACCTTAACACCTAAAATCATTGGCTTCGTGAAATCAAAGCCCTCTCTTTCCTTTTCTCTCTTCTCCCTTTTCAACCTTTCTTCCCTCAACTCTTCCAACGTTTTCTTCCTTTTCTCACCCTTCCTATCACTATTTTCACCATTAGCATCATCACCAACAGCATCACCATCATTCAATTTCTGCTTTTGAAGATACCAAGGCAACTTAACCCCTTTCCCTGCAACACCATAACCTAACCTATATTTCTCATCTTTAGGACCCACAGCACGAACAAAATCTCCATGCTCTTTCTTCAATTTCTTATTCTTCTTCGATTCCTCTCTTTCATCACCACTCTTTCTCAGTTTTAATCTTTGTTTTCAGGTTTTGTTCTTTGTTTCATGGTTGTTTAACAGTGTTGGTTTCTTTTCTTCATCATTTCATATAATTATTCCCTTTGAAATTTGATCTTGTTCACCTTTTTTTTTTTTTTCTTCTGGAACCAAATTTCACTCACCCCATTTTTTATAGCTCACTTTGTGTTTGTGAAATTGTTTGTTATACTTACCACATCTCAAAAGTAAAGAGAAATTGTTTTGTTTTTTTTTTTTTGCCTGGTTTTTTTCTGTGGTTACAAATTGTGTAAAGTTTGTTAATTTGGCTATAAAATCACTGCACATACTCTTCTTTCATCTGGGTTTTCAGGTTAATTTGTTGAAATTGAGTTCTGGGATTTTTTGGAGTTTATTTTTTGGGAAATGAAACATATAGGGTTCTAGTTTGATTCAGAAAATGGAATCTCATGGTGGAGCAATTCAAGAGCCAAAGACTGGACCTTTGATTTCATGAAGACAATGATTTTAGGTGTTAAGGTGTTTTTCTTTTAATTTTATTTTAATAATTTTAATTAGATTTTTTAAAATATTTAACAATTATTAAAATGATTTTTAAAAATAAAAATTATATTTTTTAATTAAAAATAATATAATAATAAATTTATTCCACGTCAACGTTTGACACGTCAGCTATTTCTTGACACGTCATTAAAAAAATGACACCTCATGGCTGATTTGGCCTCGAATTCAGTTTGGGGGACTAAAACTGGGGACAAACAAAATGGAGGGACTACTTTCAATTTTCACCTATAATAGGGGGACCAAAAGTGCAATTAAGCCTTTTTTTTTTTTACATTACAGACTAAATTTCACGTAATTATTTATAAATATTTAAAAAAAAAAACAAATTTGATTTATTTTTTTCAAATTAAAAATTGATTTCCTTCAATTTTTTCGGCTTGAAATCTAATTTGGTTCGTTTTTAATTTTTAAAAATCAATTTGGTTAATAAATCAGTTCATCTTTATCCAAAAAAATTTCACAAAGTCAAAATACGAAAATTATATGTAAAATACTTATGTTTTTTATGAAGACAAAGACTAATGAAATTTATGAAGTTGCAAGCTAAAAAAAAGTAAAACAATCAAAGTCAACTATGGTTAAATATGCTAAAAGTTTTATAATACAAAGGTATAAGATGCAATCTAATATTCTTATACATCAAATGCACATGAGAATCTTTCATTTTAGCATATGCATCAAAATGATTTTCAAAATGTCAAAATGCATGAACAATATTTGAAAATAAAGTTTTTAACAAAATTTAATATTATATTCAACTAGAGCATGATGTAGCCGAATACAAGTGGTAACTTAGTAGCTAAAACCACATAATTTATTACCCTTTTTGAAAAATCTAAAATTGTCCTCCATCAATTTTTAATGGATTTCTTCTCTTTCTCTGCAACTCTATATTGGTTTTCTTTTCATTTTCCATTTCTCCACAAAGTAATTTTTTTTCTCCATTTTGATTTCTCTACATCGTTTTATTTTACTTTATTTTGTTGTTTCTATTTTTTTTTTATTTTAAACCATTTTATCTTTTCTTATTCATATGTTTATGCAATTTTTTCGGTGCTTTTGTGCATTTATTTTTTATTTTTTATGAGTATTTAAGGTATATTAATTAGTTTTGAAATTGGTCTAACAAATTGATTAAAGTAATAAATTTTAGAGTGACCAATTTGAAATATTTCAATTGTTTATTGTCTTAATAAGTATAGATAATTAAATTGTAGCAATATATTTAGTGACTATGAATAATCAAACTGTGACAACATGCTTATGATAATTTTTTGAAAAGACAGAAATTAATGTATTTAGAAAAGTCACATATTTAATTATAATTTTGTAGTTTAAAAAATTACTTTTATAAAATTGTATACAAACAAATTAAAAATTATTTGTATAATAATAAACAAACAAAAAAAAATAAAAAATAAAATCATTTTTATTTAAGTTCAAATTAATGCACTCATTGAAGTGTTTTTGGTATAGGAAGAAAAGTTTTGGCATCCAACAAGGTTGTCATCATGATTGAATTTGGTCATGATGAATTTGGTTCATCTTTTTATTCGAACTTGAGATTTTTTTTTATTCAGAATTGATTTTTAAAAATGTTGTAGTGTGTTTTAATAAACTAGAATATTGAAAACAATATAACTAGTTTGCGTTGATAGTTTCACATCATTAATTTATTTGACACATAATTAAAAAATATGACATGTCAATTTTGGCAACCAAATTCTAACTAGAGGATCAAAATTGGGCTAAAATAAAATAAAAAGATTAATTTCAGTATTCAAATAAAATAAAGAGATTAAAATTACAATTGAACTTAATTTATATTTGTGATCCCTAAATATGTGCCTCACGATCTTTGGAGACTCTTCACGATCTTGTACCTTGCATATATAAGAATATCATCGACGAACAGTACTACAAACCAGTCCAAGTATGCATGAAGATTCCATTCATGCGTGGCCATGAATTCTATTGGAGATTAGGCACATTGAATGACATTACCAAATACATGGATGTAAAGGATGATTTTAGAATATCATTTTCCTTTACTATTATTTGATGATAATTCAACTTGAATTTGTTTTGCAAAAATACTGAAGTACCCTTTAATGTAAACATTAATGTAATCTTTACACAACCTTAGGTTACATGGTCAACACATAATCAATCAAATGCATCGAATGATATTCATGTATGGTAGCGGGTAAACTGCAAGATCCACAAATAATATTATATTTTTTTAACAAGTGACATGGCACTTTAGATAGACCAAACAAATAACATGTCCTTCTGCAATGAAGTATAAATGGTGAACATGTGGTCTAATTCAACCGACTCTAATTTTAGGTAGTTGACTCAAGTTTGAGATACAAATGAATGCATTGTCTCATATCAATCAATAGAGACAACTAGACTCACACTTAATATTAAATCTGATGATTTAGTCAGCTTTGATACACATGATAGGATAAAAACATAATATAATATAAAGTATGATACTAATAAAATAAGATACTGACGTGATAAACATAATCATATTCTGTACATAGACGTGCACATGATTAAAAACAAGATAATATTATTTTATTTTACCATATTTTTAGTACACACCCCGTTATGACACAATATAAAATATATCATATTAATTTAAATAACAAAATTACTATCGTAAAACAATTAAATACTATTTATTTTAAATATTATAAATTAATATAAGTACTAAAACTTAATAAATAAGTAACTAAATTGTTTTATATTTAAAAAAATAGATTGCAATAACTAAATAAACAATTTCAAATTTTTAAAAAATCACTAGTAATCAATCATCACAGTTTACTTAATCTTAATTGAGTTGTCTCATTTGATATAGATTGATCTATTTTACTCAAAAATAAAGTTATTAAAAATAATTCTCAATTCAAGTATTATGTGTCTCCTAAGTTAGACAAAGAAGACAAATTAATTTATTTTGTTTTAATTTCTGGTGATAAGAGTTTAAGGAAGTGTTTTTTCTTTGATTAAAAGGAGTTGAAACCTTTGCATTCCGACCAGTACCAATTTGACATATCCGTTCTTTTGTGGTTGCTTGATCAGTGGGAGAAAAAGAGGCGTAGGACGAAATCGGAAAAAATAAATGTGTTGAATTCAATTATTCTGACGGAACCAGAAAAAGAAAAACAGAGGTGTGTGTTCTCGACCCTGATTGTTTGAACTCGATGTCTTTTTTTCTACCTATCAATTTTCAATCTTCTGCATTAATGGATTCGACCGATATCATCTCCCTATCGATTTTCAAATATAACGTGTTATGTCCCAAAACATTCAATCTTATGGTTGAGAAAAGAACCTTGAGGCAATGCGTTCCGTTCTAAAACCCATTTTGTTACCAAGATTTTGAAAGAAACTTTTTAAGTTTCTTACGATCATGGAGTTATATATGATTTTGGAATATTCATTCCAACAAAATCTGACCCATCTTGTTTATAATTGAGATATTATTTTTCTAGTTCTTGATTATTCAAGATCATTCAATCTTTGATTGAGAAAAAAAACCTTTCGATTTTGTTAATCTGGTTCTTGATTTTGTTAAAAAAACTGTTGATCTTATACAGATACTATGGAATCAATATGTGCCTGAGTTATATTGTTGCTAATAATATGTTTTGACTACTTGAGCAAAATTTATCTTTGTCTTCGTTATTTAAAAATAAGAACAGAACATTTTCCTGTTGTATGTGGCTGTTGAACTTAATTGCAATTATTTGGAGTTATTTTAGTGTTTTTTCCAACAAAAGGTAACTTGCTGTAAACAGTTCAATGGAATTTAGCGGATATAGAAGTTGGGTTCATTTCCATCACTTCCCCCTTTCTTTGACTAAAGTAATGTGTTTAGGGATACATCTTCCTCGTCACATAAATGTCACATGAATTCGCAAAAGTGACCCTTCTTTTTATGGTTAATTGATTCGCGGTGCTTAAAGGGATTACCTTAAAGCTTATCATCCGGAATGCATGAATAAAGACAATACCTTTTTGAAGAATGACAGTAATTGGTGTTGTGGTAAGCTTCTTCAATGTTTATCTCTACTTATGCGGCATTCAAATACATTTCTTTTACTTTTGTTGGTCAGTAAGTATTTATGCAGTTGGTACTGCCATGACAATTGTAAATCTTATATGTTTCTTAAAAATCTTATATGTTAAACGTCTTTTAATTCTTGTGATGCTTAATGACTTTTTAATAATTTTTGTAGGTTCCCATTATTGCTACATATGCAGAAAAGCATCAAAGTTCATGTGCTTTTCCTGCCCAGCTGCTGTTTGTGGAAAATGCTTCTTTGATGGTGAATTTGCTACTGTCAAAAGAAACAAAGGATTTTGTAGGCACTGCGCAAAACTTGCATCTCTACTTGAAAAAAAGCTGATGTTGATTCTGATGGGGTAAGATATGTTTCAATCATGTGTTATGTTATATACAGCAAGAGAAAGAAATAGAAACCTGCAATAGTATGTGGAATCCTAAAATCAAAAACCTTGTTGTTTGTTTATCATTTGTGTATTTACAAATTGGCATTTTTGGGTTGCCGATGTTTGTGATTGTTATGTTGGTGCCGTAAATAACACAGGCACTTGTTCTCTGTTTTGGAAACATCTTGCAAGTGCTTTTGTTTCGAGGTGTTTAAAACAACAAATTTATTTTATTTATCTATGAAAAAGAATCCTAGATTGTCCAACAGGTTCATTCGTCACTGTTATTCTTCGTACAGGTGAAAACCGTTTGTTAAAACAGTATCAGGAACCAATTTTTCTCATTGTAGTATAATTTTTTTTATATCATATTTTCTCGGTTGTACTCGCAATTGAGTAAAGAAAGTTCACCTCTTTATGCAGGCTGTATGTATACATTTTCTCTTTCGCTGTATATATTCATTATTATGTGCTTTTTTATTAACAGGAAAAGATAGATTTCGAAGATCAAGAGACATATAATGTTATTTTCAAGAATATTATAAATTTATCCAAAAAAAGGGCTGGTTTCTCAAAATGCTCATTTTGCCCATAACTTCATTAAAAATGGGAAAAACAAGCGTGACTTGGATCCATACGAAATAGGTGAGGAGGAAGATGATTCTGGCGAATCTAATGTAAGTGACTTTCAACCTTTTGATTATGATGACCTGAATGACACATCAGAAGTTAAATCGGTGAAGGGAAAGAGGAAATGCATGAAAAAGCTAAAGTCAATAAAAGGAAAAGTTGGAGAGAAGATAAAGGATTTTGTAGGATGGGGTTCATGAAGTCTCATTGATTTTGTTGAAGATATTAGTAGAGACACAGCCAAAGAACTTTCCGAACACGATGTTGCTTCAATAATCATTGAGTACTGCAATCGTAACAAGCTAATTTGACCCTTCGAAAAAGGGAAAGATCATATGTGATGAAAGTTAAGGACTTTACTACGGAGGAAGTCAGTGAACAAAAACAACATCCAAAACCTTCTGACATCGCATTTTGTTGAGAATCTTGAGGAAACAGATGATAACAATATATGTGGTTTAGAAGAAAAAGATTATAATGAGCCGATAAAATTTTCAAGGTCGAGAAATTTGAACCCAACTACAAAATCTTGTCAGAACCTAGTTTCTAAAGAGCTTCCAAACAGTTTTGCAGTTATAATTAGTTCAAACCTAAAGCTTGTCTAGTTGAAGAGGAGCTTAAATGAGGAGATTTTAAAGAAACCAGAAGCTTTTGATGGCAAAGTCTTGGGAAGTTTTGTGAGAACCGAATCTGACACCAATGACTATTTGCAGAAGAACTCCCATCTTCTCTTACCAGTAATAGGTAATGTTGGTCGTGGCTAGAAGTTATTGGTCATTAAAAACAAGCATACAATTTTTTACCAGAAGTATAGTAGATAATTTTTTTAGCTTCAGGTATTTAAGTACTCTACCGACACTGTCATTTTTTCATTTTCTTGATCTTATTTCTAAAATGTTGTCATAAGTTCTATACAAGCATCAATTCTCTTAATGGAGAGCATCACACTTTTGTTGTTGCAGGTTTTAGCAAGATATGTTTGTTTCACCTAGTCAGCATTGTGGTATAGAGGAAAAGTAAATTATGCTTCGTGATCTGATCAATTATGAATAAGGTCCCTGTAAATCTTTTCAGATTTTAATAGTAGGAATTATTATTATGCAGTGCAATATTATGCTGGCTGTACAAGAAAATATCTGTAAAAGAAAAGGCAAATGAAGTTCAGTAATACAGTAGTAGTAATAACTAAAAAAAGTAATACATCTAAAGAAGCATTTTTGCAGTACATGTACATCAGGTAATCGATAGATTAAGTTTGAGACTTAAGCTAGAGAAAATTTATATTTTTAGCTGTCTACTAGTCTACTATTAAACCGATTTCTTCAAAATCTAGCCTTAAACTGACGCTGTTCACTTTTTTCAACGATTTTTTTGCCTGTAATGAAACAGATCCTTGCCATACCACATGCTTGATAATATCTCATATTCATTATTTTGTTTGGTAAAGTGAATTGTAAAGTTAGTAACCCTACACATGTTATGAATCTTCAACATTGAAGTCAAAGTCTAATTTCTTAAAGCTATGTCTCCACATGGTTATTAGGGCCTGTTTTTTCACTTCCCGAGTTGATGTCCAATAATGTCCTGTGATTGAAGCTAATATATGTCAATGGCATAGAGAAGTGGTCAGTGAACTGGTGGGAAGTAAGATATTGAGGGGTCACATGGGATATCATGTAAATCACAGGGGAGGAGCAATATTACCAGCTGTTTCTCGAGAAACAGAAGCATGC
Organism: Cicer pinnatifidum; assembly: GCA_037974775.1. Lineage (NCBI taxonomy): Eukaryota > Viridiplantae > Streptophyta > Magnoliopsida > Fabales > Fabaceae > Cicer > Cicer pinnatifidum. Next base: position 56,822,620 of record JBBPBR010000005.1, on the reverse strand, counting down.
TATAGATTTAATGTCACATAATTAAGGCGTGTTTTGGCCTAGAACCTTTCATTTTTTTCAGTCATTTTAGACGACGCTGATTTTATGGGCTTTCCCGTATGTGAACAATGTGTTCCTTATGAGTAATAATTTTATTTGTTAAATAATATTTGATTGGATTTGTAGAAAAATGTGAACAAATGATAACCACCTGGGTTTCGCAGCTGGAGCTTGAGAAGGAAGCCAAAACTCTGCATGAAGATATAATAAAGCATGTATGTAGCTTATAAATATTATTATGTTGTGTAGTAGAGTCCTTTTTTTTTTTTTGCTATTGTAAAGATAGATCTCAAAATATATAATTCAAAGTGCAATTTCATAAAGTCTAGCATGTAAACATGGGTTATGCATCATGAAATTCAACTAGGGAAAAAGATCACTTAATCTTTTCCAGCATTAAAAAAACATACTATACATGCATAGAATTTACATTCACAAAATTGTGAAATTTACCTAAACAAATGCCAGGAGGCACTAAATCTATACATTGTACTGAAATATTTGAAATCTTCCCTTATGTTATCCCTTCAATCATTTATGCTCAATAATTCATTTGTCTAATGGATTATTAATATGTTAATAACTGCTGTAACACAAATATTATTGGGTATAAAAGAAACTAAGATGTATCATATTTTCTTACTGATATTTGTCTTTCTCTTTTGCTTTATACGGCAGTGAATCTCAAGGGAATTAGCATTGTTACGAAACCGCATTGATGTGGCCAATGAAAAAGGATGGAGGAGAGAATATCCTTTCATGATGTTTTTGTTGATTAGAAAGCTAAAAGGCCAAAATATTGAGAATTGTTAATTTCTTCCCTAATTTATTGCTGAAAGGTTGTGCCTTAACCATGTTTCCATACACTTGCTCAGTACATGGACCGCAAACTGAAGCTTGATTTGGATTTTTATTTTTTTGGTTTCGATTATGTATATTTTTTTGTTGTCTCTCTGTTTGGTTGTTGTTTCTTCTTTGGAATGTTTCTTTCTTTTGATTTTTACATTTGATTGTCTCTCTCCATATTAACTCTTGCTCCTCTCTATCGGTTCTTCCATTCGATTGCCTCTTCATATTTGGTTGCTTGTCTCCCTGTTGCGCTCTTTCATTTGATTTGGTTTAGTTTGGTTTGTCATGTATGGTTTAGTTTGGTTGGTTTCTTCAATTTGATTCGGTTGTTTCCTCTCTTTGTTGGTTTGGTTCTTCTCTTTGTCGGTTTTGGTTTGATTGATTTGTTTCGTTCCTCTATATGTTGTTTCTCTTCTAATATTAGTATGTTTGCTTTAAACTTCTACTTAAAGGTATTTTCAAATATTATAAAATTAGTTTTGGGATTGAGTATTTTGTATGATTCGTAAACTATCCATATTTCATGTTAATGTAGTATGAGTTTGAAAAGAGATGATAGACAATAGTTTATTAGATTTATGTTATTTGACTTTATATATTGTTAAGGGTAGTTTAGTTTTTTAAGGCATTAATATTTATACCTTACTATTAGATTGAATTTGGTTACTTGGGTCATTACAATTGAACCATAGCATTTTTTTTGTTACGAAAATATAATCTCATATAGCCTTATTTCTTATATGTATTAGATGTTGGAGAAAACAATTGATTGTATCGAATGATGTGAGACGTATGAATGTATCTGTTACAAGGGACGAAAATGTATTGATAAGTGATAAGTGATAGCTAATAAATGATAAGAAGTAGTTGATAAGAGAAAAATGATAGTGATAGTTGATAAGTGATAGATGATATGTGATAGTTGATAAGAGATAGCTGATAAGTGATAGTTGATAGCTGGTAAGTAATAGTTGATAGGTAGTAAGTGATAACTGATAGTTGATAAGTGATAATTGATAGAAGTGATAAATGATAGATGATAAGTGATAGCTGACAAGTGATAGTGTTAGTTGATATGTGATAAGTGATAGCTATATTTTATTATATGTTATTATTATATTCGTAATAATTTACAATAAAAAAATGAAGATAATAATGACATGTAATAAAATATAGATTACAAATAAAATAATAATTAGATATTAATTTGACAAGTGTATTTTATTATATGTTATTATTATCTTCATAATGATTTACAAGTAAAAAATGAAGATAATAATAACATATAACAAAATATAGTTTTCAAATAAAATAATAATTAAAAATTTATTTGACAAGTACATTTTATTATATGTTAATATTATCTTCATAATGATTTACAACTAAAAAAATGAAGATGATAATAACATATAATAAAATATAAAATAATTTGTCAAATAAAGATTTAATTATTATTTTATTTGACAACTTTATTTTATATGTTATGAACTTACACTTCATAACCAACATAATAATATATGATTAAATAGGATTATCAAATAAAGATGTAATTGCTTTATTTGTTAATTCTACTTAGATTTAGGGTCTAGGGTTTAGGGTTTAGGGTGTTTGGGGTTACTGGTTACTGGTTAGGGGTTTGGGGTTTAGGGTTTAAGGTTAATGATTTCAAGTTTAGGGTTTACGATTTTAGGGTTAAGGTTTTATGGTTTAGGGTTATCGTGGTTGAAACTCTAACTATAAAACAAAGATAATAATAACATATAATAAAATAAAGTTTTCAAATAAAGAAGTAAGGATTACTTTGTAAGATATATGTCTCCTTGACTATGATTTTGATATAACTTCCAAACATACAATGTATATGCATTATCTGATTAATCTAATAGTTTGGGTTGAGATACATTTCAGGAAAGAATCAAACACTGCACTTGGACAAATCTTGGATCTCAAGCAATCAAGCAAAGATTTATCATATCATACAAGGCTTGAAGATTATGTGTAAGTTTGTCTATTGTTCATAGTGTTTATTAGTTAGATTCATCATTATGATTTCACACATCTAGTATTTGCCAATTAAATCTGAAATCATAAAATAAGTGTGTTAATCAATCAATTGGTAAATCAATTGGTTAATCGATTTTCTGATTCATAGAACAAAGTTTTCACTGAGTTAATCGATTACTTAAATGTTTTTATCATACCTGTGTTCTATGATTAAAAGAAATCGATTGGACAATCGATTGATATACTTTTCTTAAGTTACAAGCTTTCTACTAATCAATTAGTTAATCGATTGCATGAATGAATTAGTTCATCATTTATCAAAAACATATTGCATAATCGATTGGCACATCAATTTTAATTAAATATCTGAGTTACAGGGACAAATCAGTCGATTGGCAAATCGATTTGATTAAGTGTCTGAGTTACAGGGACAAATCAGTCGATTGGCAAATCGATTTGATTAAGTGTATGAGTTACAAGGAGAAATTAGCCCATTGCCAAATCGATTATGTTAATGAAAGTGAATCGACTGAGTAATCGATTGTTTGATCTCGCATTTTGAACAAAACAATTATAATCGATTATTCAATCGACTCTGATATAAATTGAGTATCAGTTTCTGATATATGAACTGAGTAACAATTATAATCATTAAAAAAATCGATTAGCAAATCGATTAGTTCATCTATTTCAAGAATTTCAAGAAAAACCAGAAATGCGAAATCGATTAGGAAATCGATTGGTCTGGTAATACGCATTAAAAAAATCGATTAGCAAATCGATTAGTTCATCTATTTCAAGAATTTCAAGAAAAACAAGAAATGCGAAATCGATTAAGAAATCGATTGATCTGGTAATACGCATTAATAAAATCGATTGGGAAATCGATTTGTCTGAAGTATTTCTGAAACTATATAAACTGAATCAATTACAATTTTTACAACAAGAAAAGAAGATAGAAAAAACTGAAAGAATTTCATTAGCCTTTCGAAAAATACACTTTGAGAAAAATTGTTATAACTCACAAACATTATTGGCAAATACTTAGTGTGAGAATTCATTGTGATTGAATCAAATGTTTTTAATCTTTTTGAAAGAACCATCTTTGTAAAAGAAAGAGAGTGGAAATCCAGTATTGTGAAACTGGTGGTCATCTTTTAGAGTGTGTGTGATCATCTAAAAGAGATCTCAATCTAATCTTGCTAGAGCTTGGTGATTAGTTATTAAGGATAGATTGGTTGTTGTTGGAAATCCAGTATTGTGAAACTGGTGGTCATCTTTTAGAGTGTGTGTGATCATCTAAAAGAGATCTCAATCTGATCTTGCTAGAGCTTGGTGATTAGTTCTTAAGGATAGATTGGTTGTTGTTGGAAATCCAGTATTGTAAAATTGGTGGTCATCTTTTAGAGTGTGTGTGATCATCTAAAAGAGATCTCAATCTGATCTTACTAGAGCTTGGTGATTAGTTCTTAAGGATAGATTGGTTGTTGTTCTAGATTGATGTTGAGTTAGATGTATAGGCATTGAAGTGTTGGAAAGTCTGTAAACATACTCAAATCATTTCTAGTAAAGGCTGGAATCAGTAAGTGTTTTCAGGACTGGATGTAGACTATCGAATAGATAGTTGAACCAGTATAAAAATCTCTGGTGCATACTTCTCTATCTCTATACTCTTTATCTTGATAATACATGTGTTCTTGAATCTCAGTTTTGAATAAGTTTTGAATATATTATTGTTAAATTGGAATTAATATTAAACAAGTTGGTTTTAATATTAAGTTCATCACTTAGGAAGGAATTGGATAATCTGGTTAATAATATTGTGTACAACTTCCTAAGGATATAGGTCATTCCACCAACATACTTTATTTGAAAATTGTATTTTATTATATATTAGTATTTTCTTGATAATGAAGTAACACTATAAAACAATGATAATAATAACATATAATAAAATAGAGTTGTCAAATAAATATTTAATCTTTACTTTATTTGACCACTATATTTTATTATATGTAATTAATATATAATGAAAATAATAATAACGTATAATAAAATAAAATAGTCAAATAAAGATGGAACTATGTCTTTATTTGATATAATTATTTTATTAGGGTGTTATGGTTTGGTGTTTCGGGTTTAGGTTTTTCGATTTAGGGTTTTGGGATTAGGGTTTTAGGTTTAGGTATTGGGGTTTCACGTTGAGCATTTCGGGATTAGGTATTTTATTATATGTTATTATTATCTTAATTATGAAATACAACTACAAAAGAAAAATAATAATAAATAATAATAAAATAGAGTTGTCAAATAAAATAATAATTATATATTTATTTGAGAACTCTATTTTATTTCATGTTATTATTATCTTCAGTATGATTTACAACTACAAAACGAAGATAATCATAACATATTATAAAAAAGAGTTGAGAAATAAAGATGTAATTATTACTTTATTTGATATCTCTATTTTATTATATGTTATTATTAACTTTGTTATGAAGTACAACTACGTAATGAAAATAATAATAACATATAATAAAATAGAGTTGTCAAATAAAGTAATAATTACGTTTTTCTTAAACAACTATATATTATTATATGTTTGGATTTTATTTGTTATGAAGTACAACTTCAAAATGAAGATAACAATAATATAAAATAAAATAGAGTTGTCAAATAAAATAATAAATTCATATTTATTTGACAGCTGCATTTTATTACGTGTTATTATTATTTTCATTAAGATTTACAATTACAAAATGAAGATAACAATAATATATAATAAAACAGAGTTGAAAAATAAATATGTAATTATTACTTTGATTGACAAATCTAGTTTTTATATGTTTAAGGATTAGAGTTTAGTATTTTGGCTTTAGTGTTTAGGGGTTCCGGGTTTAGGGTCTCGGGTTTTAGGTTTAGATTTTAGGATTTAAGGTTTAGAGTTTTAGGGTTTAAGGTTATCTTCAATGAAAATATAACTACAAAACAAAGATAATTATAATCTATAATAAAATAGAGTTTTCAAATAAAGATATAATTATTACTTTATTTAAAAATTATATTTTATTATATGTTAATATTATTTTCGTTATGAATTAAATTGTAAAACGAAGATAATAATAACATACAATAAAATAGAGTTGTCAAATAAATATTTAATTATTAATTTATTTGACAACTCTATTTTATTATATGTTATTGTTATCTTTGTTATAAATTACAACTACATAACGAAGATAATAATTACATATAAAAAAATAGAGTTGTTAAAAAATATTTAATATATATTTTATTTAACAACTCTATTTTATTGTATTTTGTGATTATCTTCGTTATGAAAAAAAATAAAAATCAAAGATAATAATAAC
>JBBPBR010000005.1:56797805-56813987 GCA_037974775.1 Cicer pinnatifidum | reverse complement strand
AGATATAATTATTACTTTATTTAAAAATTATATTTTATTATTTGTTATTATTATCTTCGTTTTGAATTATAACTGTAAAACGAAGATAATAATAACATACAATAAAATAGAGTTGTAAAAATAAATATTTAATTATTAATTTATTTAACAACTCTATTTTATTAAATGTTATTATTATCTTCGTTATAAAGTACAACTAGATAACGAAGATAAGAATCACATATAAAAAAATAGAGTTGTTAAAAAATATTTAATAATTATTTTATTTAATAACTCTAATTTATTATATGTTGTTATTATCTTCGTTATGAAAAAAAAATCGAAGATAATAATAACATATAATAAAATATAGTTGTCAAATAAATATTTTATAATTATTTTTTTTTACAACTCTATTTTATTATATATTATTATTTTCTTCGTATTATAGTTTTACAACTACATTACGAACATAATAATAACATATAATAAAATAGTGTTTTCAAATAAAAATTCAATTATTACTTTATTTGATATCTCTTTGTTATTATGGTGTCATGGTTTACGATGATTGGATTTAGAGTAAAATAACACGATGTAGAGAAATTGAAAAGAAGAAAAAAAAACTTCTTTTGTGGAGAAATGGAAAATGAGAAGAAAACCAGTATAGAGTTGCAGAGAAAAAGAAGAAATCCATTAAAAATTGATGGAGGGCAATTTTAAATTTTTCAAAAAAGGTAATATACTATGTGGTTTTAGCTACCGACTTGCCACTTGTTTTCGGCTGCAGGCATGCTGTAGTCGAATATAATATTAAATTTTGTCAAAAACTTTATTTTCAAATATTGTTCATGCATTTTGACATTTTAAAAATCATTTTGATGCATATGTTGTAATGAAAGATTCTCATATAAGAATATTAGATTGCATCTTGTACCTTTGTATTATAAAACTTTTAGCATATTTAACCATAGTTGACTTTGATTGTTTTACTTTTTTTTAGCTGGCAACTTCATAAATTTCATTAGTCTTTGTCTTCATAAAAAACATAAGTATTTTACATATAATTTTCGTATTTTGACTTTGTGAAAAAATTTTGGATAAAGATAAACTGATTTATTAACCAAATTGATTTTTAAAAATTAAAAACGAACCAAATTAGTTTTCAAGTCGAAAATATTGAAGGAAATCAATTTTTAATTTGAAAAAAATAAATCAAATTTGTTTTTTTTTTAAATATTTATAAATAATTACGTGAAATTTAGTCTATAATATAAAAAAAAATTAGTTAAAATTAATTCTCAGAATAATAAACATGCATTCTTACGGGGTTAACTTCTTAAATTGGTGATTTAGTAACTGAATTTAAGTTGGTGAACGTGCATTTACTATTATTAAGAATTAAATAATAATTCATTTAATAATTTAATTTAATTTAATTCCGCAACACAAGTCCGGTGTTTCAATTCCAAAAGTCTTTCTTGAAATTAAAATTCAATTACACCTTTTCTTCTAGCTCTCTCACCCATCAGAAGCCGTTGGCTGCTCAAGCACAAGCGTCAAGTCCAAGGGATGATTTTGATTTTGTGGTCGTTAATTTCTATCATTTTGTGTTCATCAAATACCCACAAGAAGAAGTCGCCAAACACCTCTCTTTCTTGGAATAGGAGGTTCGCTTTCATTTTATTGGAACTTTTGTTAATTTTAATTCTCCATTTAATAAGTGTTAATTAATTTACTTTTATTCTATTAACGGTACATACAGCTATGTCTCTATCAATATAGGAGGAGTATTTCTTTATCTTATATGGCATATTTGAATTGAGGATTGTGACGTTATTACGTGAATTCTTGTATCATGAACATAGAAGGAAGTATTGTTGGTGCGAAATCAGTTTCTTCAGGATGCTTTCACAATGTGTGGATGATTCGTTATGTTGTCAGTTGTAATGACAAGGAAGATGATGAATTTTCAAGCTCATTTTTTTTCCACAAATTTTGTCTCTTTCTGTGTATAATTTTTCTTCTGTTGACAGGGGCTAGACATCAACGAAAGAGTCTATTTGAATGAACAAGGGATCAATGCGCAGGTTAGTTTTACCAATGTTCGGGTCACTCCTCAGTAAATCCTCCATGGATGAGTATTTGCATATAAACTATAGATTTATTTATTTTATCTGAGATTGAAAAGTATCTAGAAGTCGTATTAATTAGGAAGCTCCTAGAAGTCAGTATTAATTAGAAAGCTCCTAGAAGTCAGTATTAATTAGGAAGCTCCTATAAATGTGTCTAGAGTTTTCTATTTGTACCTATAAATACCTACTTGTACTTGACATTAAGCATCAAACAAATTGAGAGTTTTCTATTAGAAATACCTTCTTTTCTCTAACAAAGTGGTATCTAGAGATTGGTTGTGAGAGTTGAGAAATAACGACTCGTGATTACACTACTTTCCATTTTCCTCTTCTAAAGAAAGAGAATTATGAAAAATGATGTCTTCGCATGAAAGCATTGCTTGGCTCTCAAGGTGTATGGGAGATTGTTGAAAATGGCTATGATGAGCCACAAGATGAAGAGGGATTGTCTCAAGTCGCGAAGGAGGCTTTGGCAAAAACAAGGAAGAAGGATCAACAAGCTCTTACTCTCATTCATCAATGTTTGGATGATTCTACGTTTGAGAAGGTTGCCGATGCTACAAATTCAATGGAAGCTTGGAAGATTTTGGAAAAATCACTCCAAGGCATTGACAAGGTGAAGAAGATAAGACTTCAATCTCTAAGGGGAGATTTTGAAGCTTTGAAGATGAAGGATTCTGAATCAATTTCAGATTATTGCTTAAGGGTGAAGACAATTGTTAATCAAATGAAGAGATATGGATACAATATAGAAGATGTTCGTGTAGCGGAGAAAATTATCTGTTCCTTGACTCCTAAGTTCGATTATGTGGTATGTGATATTGAGGAATCGAAAGATCTTGACTCAATGTTCATTGAGTAATTAGAAGGTTCATTGCAAGCTTAAGAAGAAAGAATGAAAAAAAGGCAAGAGGAGCCATTAGAGCAAGTTCTCAAGATCAAAGCTTCGTTGAAGGATAACAGATGATTCAATAGTCAAAATGCACATAGACGTGAACAAGGAAGAGGATGAGGACGTGGTCGTGGCCAAGGATGAAGAGGAAGAGGTTTCAATCGTGAATCAAACTACGAAGAAAGAAGTCATTCATCACCAAGAGTTCTTGGAAGAGGAAGAGGTTATGGCTATTATCAAAGTGAAATGAGGTATGACAAATCTAAAGTTGAATGTTATAACTATCATAAATTTGGCAATTTTTCTTGGGAATGTCGTAAGGCTCCTAATCAAGAGGAAGAATAGTCTAATCTTATTGACGAAGATGAAGAGTCAACATTGTTGCTAACACTCAAGGAAGAAGATAAAGATGCTAATAGTTCATGGTACTTGGACAATGGTGCAAGTAACCATATGTGTGGATGCAAAGAGAAATTTGTGGAGCTTAATGAAAAGATGAATGGAATGTTTCCTTTTGAGACTCATCAAAAGTGAAAATTGAAGGGAAATATACTATTCTGATCTCTTTTAAAGATGGGAGCCATAAGTTGATTAGTGATGTATACTATGTGCCTAAATTAAAGAGTAATATTTTGATTTTGGGTCAACTTCTTGAAAAAGGATATGAAATTCTCATGAAAAATAAATATATTTGCCTTAGAGATCAAAATAACAATTTAATTGCTAAAGTTCTTATGTCGAAAAATAGAATTTTTATCTTGAACCTAAGAACTACTGCAACAAAATGTTTGAAGATGAGTGTTCAAGATCTGAAACCCAAAACCCTAAAACCCGAATCCGTAACCCCTAAATTCAAAACCCTCCATCTGAAACCTGAAACCCTTAAACCCAAAACCCTAAATCTGAAACCCAAAACCCAAAATCCGAAACCCAAAAACATAAACCCCAAACACAAAACTCTAAATCCGAATACCTCAACCCAAAACCCTAAATTCGAAACCATATACCCTAAACCCGAAACCCTAAAACCCGAAAACCTAAACACAAAACCCTAAACCCCAAAACCCTAAACTCTAAACATGTAACCCTAAACCTGAAACCTCTTAAACCATTAACCCAAAACCCTTAAACCATTAACCCTAAATACGAAACCCGAAACCTAAACCTGAAACCTTTCAACCCGAAACTCGAAACCCTAAACCCGAAAACCAAAACTCAAAACCCTAATCTCAAATCCCGAAACCCGAAACACTAAGCTGGAAATCCTAAACCCGAAACCCTTAAACCTTAAACCCTAAATTCGAAACTCGAAACCCTAAACCGGAAACCTTTACGCCCTAAACACGAAACCCTTAAACCCTAAACTAGTAACCCAAAACCCTTATACCCTACACTCTAAACCCTTAACCCAAAACCTTAAACATGAAACCCTAAACTCGAAACCTGAAACCCAAAACCCTAAATTAGAAAGCCGAAACCCTAAACCTGAAACCCTTAAGCCATAAACCCAAAACTCTAAATCCAATACCCAAAACTCAAAAACTCAAACCCGAACCCTTATACCCTAAATCCTAAACTAGAAACCCTAAATCCTAAACACGAAACCCTAAACAACGAAACCCAAAACCCTTAAACCTGAAACCTTAAACCCTAAACTCGATACCCAAAAACCTTAAATCCGAAACCCTAAACCTGAAACACTAAACCTGAAATCCGATACCTTAAACCCTAATGCCTAAACCCAAAACCCTTAAACCTTAAACCCTAAACCCGATACCCAAAAACCTTAAACCTGAAATCTGATACCCTAAATCCTAAACTCTTAACCTCAAACTCTAAAGTCTAAATCCTAAACCCTAAATCTTAAACCTTAAACTTGAAACCCTTAATCGAAAATCCTAAATCTGAAACCCTTAACCCAAAACCCAAAACCCCTATACCCTAAACCCTTAACTCAAAATATTAAACCTAAAACCCGAAAACTTAAGTCCTAAACCTGAAACCCTAAACCTGAAACCCTAAACCTAAAACCATCAAACTCAATCCATAAACCCTAAACCCTAATATCAAAACCTGAAACCCTAAACCCAAACCCCTTAAACTCTAAACTCAAAACCCTAAACCTGAAACTCTAAACCTGAAACCCTAAACTCTAAACACGAAACCCTTAAACCCGAAACTCAAAATCGTAAATCCTAAATCCTAAACCCAAAACTCGAAACCCTAAACCCAAAACCCTTAAACCCAAATTCATAAACCCTAAACCCTAAATTCAAAACCCTTGGGGTAAACAGTACACTTATATTTTTTAACACACGTAAAAATGATAAAGAGTAATAAAAAAATATAAGGTAGTAATAATATTATTTTCTTAAAAAAAAGTACGATCATCTCAAAAGTGTCATTCAATTATTAAGACTATTTTTTCATTTAATTTAAGATTGTCTTCAATTTTTAAATATAGAGGAATATTTTTATATATTGAAAATTCATCTATCTCAATTCCAAAAATAAAATAATTTTGAATCAGAAATAATTAGTCGCCATTAACATTGTGACCATTGTGTTCACCATGCTCACTGTACTGTGTTGTGAAGAGACCCAAATTCAAACATTAAGCCTCAGTCTCCCTTCCTATCTATAATGTACTTAGTAGTAGTTGTTATTACAGGGAACGACATATGTGATGACACTTAATTATTGTGAGAAATGTTAATAATTGATTATATCTGTTAGATTGTAGTTAATAACTTTTTATTAAAAAAATATAATATTTTCTCACATTTGCTCAATTAATTTTCTATTTTTATCTTGATAAATTCTACAGTACTATGAAGAAAAAGAAATGTCCAATTAAAATTTGATAATAATTGAGTTAGTTTCTTATTAATTCATTATGTCAACATTCATACATTGCATATTAAAGGTTGAGTAAATAAATAGTACTAATACATTTGTCATAATCTAATCATATTAGTTCATTAAAGTAATGTCATTTAACTATTGATTAATTCATTTGATATTTACCAAAACATATCATGTTACGGTAAAAGTTGCATTTCATTTTTTCTTTCTCATTTGTCACAAACTAATTCTTCCCCTTTCCAACACCAAATTGGTTGTTTACGCCCTACCCGTCACAACCCCCTTAAAAAAAATGCATAACCCTTTGGATATGTAATCAGGTTATATGAGTTATAATTGTTGAGGTCGTTAGCCATTACTATGCCACTTCAGTCCTGCATAGCTTCAAGTTTGTTTGCAAGTCATAGTAAACAAATATTGGATAGGTTTTTTCTTCAAACTCTCATCGTTGTACCTATTTTTCTTTCCATGTAACTGTCTTTTTACTTACCATTGTCATCAAATGGACACTGTGCACTCAATATATATACAAGAAAATAAAATCATAGAAAATTATAGAATTATGCACGGTTAGAACTTACTATTCATTAAAAGTTGTGTCTTGATAATAAATCTCTTGGTTTTCCTCCTTGAAACAACATCATAATCACATGAATTCTAGTCTGCCAGCACTTCAAGACATCACCAGTCACGTTTCTGTTGGGGAAAGCAGTGGCTTGTCAATTGTTGCGTTCCAATGCAGTTTCGTAGATAAAATGCAAACAATATCCCAATCATCTTCCACATTATTAATTAGAACAAAATATAAAATGACAATAGGTATTTAGCTCTACAGACAATACCTGGACAGATGCTTTCCCCATTCTTTCAACAAATGTTGAATAAAGGTCACAAACCAAATGTAGGTGGCAGCTCACAATTATATGCTTTGAGACTATGTAGATCAGTTCAAGAAATATTGGGTAGCTATTTTTATCAATTTTAAGGCAGACAGCTTTGGTGACAATTTGGTTTGATGAAGCCGAAATGCATATAATATTAGTCTACACATAACTCATAATATTTCGTAAGTCAACGTGATAATAGACTAATAGAGTATAATAAAGACTGATTTAAATTAAGACCATTTTATTAAAAATAACATTACACACTTAATTATTTATGTAACAACTCATTCATATAAAGAATGTTATATAGAAAGTTAGAGTTGATAATAAAGAATACTAACCAGTAATTCCTTTGATGAATTTGTCTAAGTAGTCTTTCATTCTTAAACTCCATTTTCACAACACTACACTGATCATCATCAACTCCAATTTTACTATGAGCATAATCAAGAATAGCAATGGGAAAACATTTTCAGCATGCCAAAAGCAATGGTAACAAAAGGGATCGTGTAAAAGGAAGTGAAAGGAAGATTAACCAATTAATGTGGTTTGAAAATGAGCTCAAAAGAGTACGAAAGTTTGGAGCTTAGACAATTAAAAGCTAAGCATTTAACTTATAGCTCAAGCCTACTACTAAGAGAGTCACTTCATGGCCTCATCAACATTCTTCTTTAAACAATATGAATGAATGTATAACTGCCTCATATGTATCAAGACTGAACCCATCCCGTTTCAACTGTGTCATAACAACACTGGCATTGTAACACCCTAAATTTGATAATAAACTATTTTATTAATTAAATAGGATTTTAAATAATTAATTTGATGTTAAAATTATTTTAGAATATATGTTGATAAATTTCGTGAGTAATTTTTGTTATAAGGATGCTTTCTATGATGTGTTGGTTTGATAGATGTTATATTTAATGAGCAATATAAATAATAAATATTTATTTTATTATTCTATATATTTTTCTAAAAATGATAGTATTTTAGTGTAATATTTAAATATAAAAATAAAATATTTTATGCAATTTTACGTGTATATACGTGTATCCAATTAATGTAATATTTTTCTGTGCATTAGATTGATGTTAAGTATGTACATAGTTATATTTCAATTATTTATAACTACTTTCTATTTTAAATTATTTAATTTATAAATAACTATCTTGAGATATTACTAATATTGTGATTGATTTTCTTTACTTTTATATATTTCATATGACATGATGATTTTATACATCTTTATTGTGATTTAGTAATTAATATAAATTATTGATGTTATATTTATTTATTTTATCATTTTGACTATTTTATAAAGATGATAGTGTTTTTATGGGTTGATTTTGAGAAATATTATAGTAATAATTATAGTTATTATAAAAATGTGTTTTATGGGTTAGATCCATATAGAAGAATAAAACCTAATTAAACATATTATTAAAAAAAATAATAAATATCCATATAATTGTTTCTTTAAAATAAATAGATAAATAAATAATAATGATACATTAAAATATATAGGACAAGCTAAATTGTAGAATCCGATTGATATATATAAGGTAGGCATGGGCTGATAACTAATTTTACAAATATTTAGATGAGTTTGTTAAGTTTTGCTAATATTTAGATGAGTTTGTTAGGTTTTGATGCTTGTTTTCTATCCGCTGCTTTCCAAAACAAAAACATAAATAAAGAGACCTTGTGAACCCTGATTTGTACTAAAATAAAACAAAACAAAGAAAAGGGAAGGGAGTGGAATGGAAAGCCGTAGAACCAAAGAGTAAACACAACAAACCTATCGTTTTTGACACTGGTGATCGATAATTGTTCCGTAAAATCTTCTCCATTCTCATCCAAATTTGAGTATGTTATTTTATTCATTTAACTTGTTAATTAAACATAATTTTCCAGATTTTTAACAACCCCAATTTCTCTCTAAAATACTCAACTTCTTCGTTTGTAGAATTCGTTATTTTGCACTTTTCTCGTTCACCGTAAGTCCGATTTGAGTGAAACCAACGCCAAAACGATCGTGTGAAAAGTGGCTATATTATCCACTGATTGGTTTTCTAATTTATGGTAATTTTCTTTGACCGATTTTCGAATTTAGTTTTCTAGAATATCTCCTCATAATTTATTTTTGACGTTTACCCATAAACTGTCGAGTTAGATCGATTGAAGGACAAAGAGTCAATGAACAAAGGTTGTTGCTCGTGGAATCGTATTCATGTGTAAAAGCGTCAAAATAAGGTAAGGGATGAGAGAGCATTTGTATTCATGAGTATAATATATTGTGAGATGACCAGGAAAATCGTATTTCCCAACGATTCATTCGGGGCTTGCTACGTACGGCAGTAGCCCTTTGAGAGATAAATTGATTAATTTGAAATATGAGAATTATTAGATTAAAATGTGAAATAAAAACTTTTATAAGGTGTTGATTGATTTAATTTTCGATACTTGTGTGGTAGTTGATATTTGTTATTATTGTGATGTTGGATGTTGAATGAAATTATGCGTACATGTTTGCTTAGATGAAATTATGTGTACATGTTTGCTTAGATGAAATTATGTGATGTGATAATAAAATATGGATGCATGGTTTGATATATGCTTATGTGATGATAATGATAATTTTTTATTGATGATAGTGATGTTATAAAATATGAGTTATACGATGATCATGATTATTTATGATTAATGATATATAAAATTGTGATGAAAATATTGAAGTACCCCATACTTGATGAGATAATGATGATTCTTAAATATGGTGCTCTTAATGGAGTAGTCTAAGCTAACAGGGAGAGAAAATAAATATTGTGAATTGTGAAGTGAAGATTATTTTGTCATCATATAGGTAGGGTCTGACAAGCCTAGTGATTTTGGGGAAGTACAACTGAATGAGCCTGATCGTGGCGGTCTGCTGTCAAGCCTTAAGGCAAGATTGTTAGACCTTGGAGGTATTCCGGTGGGGAATTCCTAGGTGACTTGGAGGTAGCACTCCAAATGTCGGAAGCTACCATGCAACACAAGTTTACCTCGACTGTCGCGTATATGTGTCTCGGGTTGAGTTGAGGGGATCTATGAGGACAGGGCCAATTTGAATTGTCCGTCCACCGGGATGGTGGCATAGTATCATGGCCTCCTAACCAAGTACTTCAGAGTTAGAATGGTACCACATTGTGAAGTAGAGTCTAAGCTCATGCATAGCATTGCATTTCCTTGTGATTGTTTTGTTGTGATTGATGTGTTTCAAAGGTAATATTAATTAGATGATTTGATGCATATTATAATGAGATGAATAGTTTACTTGGGTGACTTTGATGTTATAGTATGATACTATTTAATTAAATATTTTGATATATCGTAAAGTGATTATGATACAGTTCTATTATGATTGTTTCCGTGTTCTTCTTACTTATATTATACTATTAACATTATTTCAAAAATCACCTCCTTCGTTGTTTGTGTTTGACTGGTTGGGCCCTGTGTTTGCGAAATCGCAGTTATTACAGGTTAATGAGTCTTGAAGTTCAAGTTTGGGAGGAACTCCGCTCTGATAGGTGATACCGGGAATAAAGGTTTTAATTTGTATTTTACTTATTTAATTTGAATCATATTTTTGTATGAAAACCTTAAAAGTAATAGTAAGTTTTTAGAATTAAATCAAATAATTCTACTTAAATCAAGTTCATTGAGATTAAATTGTTTTATTTGAGTAATAAAATTTGAATTGTTGCATGTGTACTTTGAGAAACGTGATATCCTAAATTAGTTACAAAAGTTTTTATTTTCTTAAAAATATAATTTTATTTATCCGCTGCAAATTTTATAGGAATATGATATAAATTATTATATATATATTATTTTGGGATTTAGGGTGTCACAGGCATCACCTATCCTTCCAGCAATGCTTAAGCCATATACCAAACTGCATGTAAACAATTGCATCTGGACAGCATCCAAAACTCAACATCTCATCAGAATATTGCATGGCTTTATCAATATTGTTCACACCATACCACAGAATGCAGATATCAGAACAGTATAAGTAACAACATGCCTTTCAGCTTTGCATAACCCATCCATCAAGCAATTATATGGAACAATGTTTGGCCTATTTTTCTTCTCAGTTTTCCTCTCTGCCAGCAAACTCAAACCATCTTCTTCCCTCCCAACTTTACTAAGTTTGTCAATCAAAGTATTATACAAGACCACATCAGGTTCCACATCAATCCTATTATTTTCTCCTTTACCTCTCAATTTATCAATTTAAACTTCTCCTTTCAAGGATATGCACGCAATCAAAAAAATTAAAGGATATGCAAAAGTGAGGCGTTATGGTATAGTAATGATTTTATATTGAGTGTTTTTTTTTACATTAATGGCAATTTCATTAAATAAAATCTAACAACAAATCAAAAGTACTGACAACATAAATATAAGGCGGAGTCTCTTCAATCTACATACAATTCGAATTATAAAAAGCATATTTAGCTAAATATTGGCCTCATGTCCAACATATAAAAAATTTAAACTATAAAAGCAAACATTAAAATTAATACAATTTCTAATAGTAGAACCAACATATAAATTTTTAGTTTCAAATCGATCCAAAAAAATCATAAATTT
This sequence comes from Cicer pinnatifidum, assembly GCA_037974775.1. Taxonomy (NCBI): domain Eukaryota; kingdom Viridiplantae; phylum Streptophyta; class Magnoliopsida; order Fabales; family Fabaceae; genus Cicer; species Cicer pinnatifidum. Next base: position 56,802,588 of record JBBPBR010000005.1, on the reverse strand, counting down.
AACCAAAATAATCAAAAAAAGATTTTTTTTTGATGTGTTTAGGCTATATTATGTATAAGAAGGTTCGATTTAGTTTTTAACTTACATACCTAAAACCGAATCGAATCGAACTGAATTGCAAATATTAATTTAGCAACCAATTTTTTTATTACTACTACTCAAAATTTCATGATTAATCGTATTCCTTAGATTGAATGTAGTTAAATTTTAGATTGAATGTAGTTAAATTTTAGCAGTTGTATTTTAAATTTCAACCATTGGAATTGTTAAGATACCTATTATCCAAAATTAAAATACCTATTGTCTAGAAGGTTGTGTTATTGTATGTCGTGTTAAACTTTTTTTTTCTCATCTTTTTTTTTCCTTCTCACCAACTCTCTCTCCAACTAAAAAATAAATAAATCATCGTCATAATGTTAATAATTTAAATAACAATTACAAGGAATAAAAATATGTTAAATATTAAAATAGAGAACTACCAAATTAGCTTTTTACGTTTCGAATTTAGAATATCATCCCATATTAATTAATCCTGGTTAGTGTATCCTATGATTTATCTCAACTAATTTAATGCTCTGAACATCATCATGTCAGTATACAAACATTAAAAGGTGAAATTTTGTCTGACATGCTTACATAAGTTGAATACATTATCTATTTTCTTATTTAGAAAGCCAACTTACAATATGAGCCAATGCGTTTAGATTCTCCGGGAAAATCTTCAGCAATTTCTGCTTTGTCGGTTCATATACACCAATAAAAATTGCAGAAGCTCTATCAAGACAGGAAGAATATTCCGTTAAAAATATGTTGCACATAACACTTAACTAGAAGAAACTTACTTCACTGTAGATTCTATCTCTGCAAGATTGTTCTTGTGTAAATTGTTGAAGGACAAGTGAGCATTTTCCCACTGTTTCCTGGAACAGTCCACTGTCTTTGAACTGCATTGCATGTACAAAAGAATTGAAACTCTACTGAGATAAATGCTCGCAATTTCAAGGGAAAATTTAAAGACAGAGAAATTAAAAGCCGCTTTGTGTACACATAATCATTATCCATTCCTAACTAAAAGTGTATGTGCAAGAATTGTTTGGCGATTTTTAACAAAAATTAAATAATTGTGCAAATAGGAATATTAAATACTTTGTTAATATATAGGGAAAACAATAAAAAATCGATAAATCACCAAATCCAGAAGACAGATAAGAGCAAACAAAAACTTACCAATCCAGGAGACAATCCTCCATTGTAGCATTAAAGCTGTTTACTGAGAACATTTGTTTCAAAAATTGGTTATTTGCATTCTCTACATATTCATTAACTTCCTTGGTAGCATCTTTAGAAACTTGCTGCATGTTGAACATCTCTAGCTGCAATCTCTTAGACTGTTGCAAACTCGTGTCTTGCATATTTCTTGATGCCTCGGAGACCTAATACATATTTGCAGAAGTGAGTAATACTTAATACACACACTGAATAAATAGTACACAACACCAACAAGGAAATAAACAAAAGGATGATGCAGTCGACAAACCATAGCAGTTCTCTTAGATGTCAAATTTGCCAAAATTGATGAAATTTTCTCTAAGGCCTCGTCCTCATCTCTCGCAACCTCTTCCTGTTTCAGTTTGAAGGAACAAAATCAACCAAACCACAAGTTTGACCTTTTAGGATCAAGTTATTTACAAGTAAAAGTGTTTTCATACCCTGAACTTCATCTCGAAATTAGTTAATTGGTGGAACCTCTCCTTTTGAGTTTCTTCAACAATTTCCATTACTCTTGAAGAATGAATATTGATGTCATCAAAGAATTTTACAGTTGCCTCTGAAACCACTCGTGCCGAAATCATACTTTGTTGTAAACTCTACACAATGAATCAATGATCCATTAAATTTATAATTGCATTATTACCATTGCTTTATATTTATACACATAAATTGAACAAACCCAAACAAAGGTAGACAAATGGAACATACTTCCTCTTGTTGTTGAATGGAAAATGCTACCAACTATTTTTGCTCATCAAGAGAATTATGGATGTGGTCAATCACATCATTAGCTTCGAGAATCGCAGTGGCAAGAAACTGTAAAGAAGGCAACCCTGATTTTAACTTGAAAGCATGGAAGTAACAATTATTTTTACAAAATACTTTTAGCATTCACTTAACAGCCAACGATTGCAATAAAACATGAAATTAAAATAGGAAAAGAAAACTTATATTCTTCAGTAAATTCAATTACATTCTCAACAACCAATGCCTGTGATGAAACTTTATTTTGTATCTCTTCCATATCAGAAGAAGCTTTCACGTGCAATGTATTAGCTAGCTCCTTCAAGGTCCCTACTCCTGAAGTATAAATTTCTGTCATTTTCGTGCTCCTTGATTCCAGAGCTTGTGCTGCCTGAAAAAAGTTTATCATGCAAAAATCAAATGATGAATAGTCATGGCAAACAGAGCATGTAACTGAAACAAGATCCTCTTCAGTTTTCTTACATCACTTTTGCTGGCAAGATGAGAGCAAACATGATCTTCCATGGATCTAAGTTGTTTCTGTTGTTGAGAAATAGATCCTATAATGGTCGTATGCAAATCTTTTAAGCTCCCATTTAAGAGAGATGCAAAATTCAAGATTAATTTTTGGTTTTCTGTTTCCATCCGTTCTTTGTGATCTGCACGAAGAAATGACTTTAAAGATGTCCTGTTGAAATAATGAAATAATATCTAAAAACCAAAACTGATGTTTTTATTAATAGTTTTTCTCAGAAACATATCCAATTTCTAAAGCAAATAACATATGATGAGATATGTTCAATGAAACATATTTTCTTATAATGGCCACAAATCAGGACAAAAAACTTATTGTCACAAAATGAGAGAGTAAAATAATCCTACCCAACTTTGAGGACAGTAAAAACACTCTTCAATCTGCCATTAAAAACAAAAAATAAACATAACACGGTAGCCGCAAAGATCTCGCGTCAACATCAACTTCCTATCCCTACCTCTATCCCACACAAAATCGGCCACTGAATCCATTTTTGGCATCAATTTTATCGATCGTGACTTTGTTTAATCAGAAACAGCTACATTTCTTTCCTTGGGCGAGCTGTTTTTGGCCGATTCCTACCACCACGTTTGTCGTCTCAAAAATATGATATCATTTTTGGATTCCTCTCGTCGAAACCCTTCCAGCGCTCTGATGACTTGGTGAGACTTTTTCTGCAGTTTTTTCTCATCGTTATGACTCCAATTTTGTTCCTCAATTTTATTAATTATTTAATATAATTAAATATAATTTATCAGTCACGTCTCAACGATTTTTGTAAACTCGTTGTTATTCGGACTCGTTCGATGGACGTTGTCAATCCGCAGTTGTTGTTTAAAATTTCAATTGATTTTTGTGTTTGAGAAAGCGTCGAAATAAGGTAAGGGGTGAGATAACGTTTGAATTCATGAGTATAATATAAGGTGAGATGAACGGGAAAACCGTATTTCCCAACGATTCATTCGGGGCTCGCAGTAGCCCTTTGAGTGATAAATTGATTAATGTAAAAATATGGGAATTGCGAGATTAAAATATGGAATAGAAATATTTATAAGGTGTTGATTGATTTTAAACTCGAAACCCTTAAAGCCGAAACCCGAAAATCGAAACACTAAAGAAGAAACTCTAAATCCAATCATCATAAACCATGACACCATAATAACATAGAGATATCAAATAAAGTAATAATTGAATCTTTATTCGACAACTCTATTTTATTATATGTTATTATTATATTCATAATATATTTATAAAACAATAATACGAACATAATAATAATATATAATAAAATTGAGTTTAAAAAAAAAAGTAATTATGAAATCTTTATTTGACAACTCTATTTTCATATATGTTATTATTATCTTTGATTTTTACTTTTTTTTCATAACGAAGATAATAATAACATATAATAAAATAGAGTTATTAAATATAATTATTATTAGATATTTTTCTACAACTCTATTTAATCATATGTTATTATTCTCTATGTTTTATAATTGCATTTCATAAAGAAAAATAATAATAACATATAACAAAATAGATTTGACGAATAAAATAATAATTAAATTATTATTTGATAACTCTATTTTATTATATGTTATTATTATCTTCGTTTTACAGTTGTACTTCATAACGAAGATAATAATAACATATGATAAAATATAATTTGTAAATTAAGTAATAATCATATCATTATTTAACAACTCAATTTTATTATATATTACAATTATCTTTGTCTTGTAGTAATATTTTAAACGAAGAAAACCTTAAATCCAAAACCTTAAACCCGAAACCCTAAACTCTAAACCTTAAACACTAAACCCCAAACCATAAACATATAATAAAATAAAGTTGTCAAATAAAATAATAATTAAATTTTTATTTAACAACTTTATTTTATTATATGTTATTATTATATTAGTTTTACAATTGTAGATCATAATGAAGATAATAATAACATATAATGGAAAATAATTTTCAAATAAAATAATAACTAAATTTTTATTTGACAACTCTTCTATTTTATTATATATTATTATTATCTTTGATTTGTAGTTATTGCTTCAACGAACATAACCCTAAACTCTAAACTTTAAATCCTAAAACCCTAAATCTTAATCCCTAAACCCAAAACCCTAAACTCAAAACCATAAACCTTAACATCAGTACACACTAATAAAATAGAGATGTCAAATAAAGTAATAATTAAATCTTTATTTGATAACTCTATTT
>JBBPBR010000005.1:56769438-56792171 GCA_037974775.1 Cicer pinnatifidum | reverse complement strand
GAAAAATATAATAAAATAGAATTATTAAATATAATAATTATTAAATATTGTTTGACAACACAATTTTATTATATGTTATCAATATCTTTGTTATATAGTTCAACTACATAACGAAGAAAATAATAACATATAACAAAATAGTGTTGTCAAATAAAATAATAATTAAATCTTTATTTGACAATTCTATTTTATTATATGTTATTATTATATTCGTTTTGCAATTGTACATCATAATGAATATAATAGTAACATATAAAAAATAATTTTCAAATAAAGTAATAATTATATCTTTATTTGATAACTCTTCTATTTTATTATATATTATTATTATCTTTGATTTGTAGTTATTGTTTCAACGAAGAAAACCCTAAATCCTAAAACCCTAAATCATAAACCCTAAACTCTAAATCATAAAACCCTAAATCCTAAAATTGAAACCTTAAACAGTAACCCCGAGACCGTAAACCCTAAATCTGAAACCCAATACCCATAACCCTAAACCCAAAACACAAAACCTTAACACCATAACACCCTAATAAAATACAGTTGTCAAATAAAGTAATAATCAAAACGTTATTTGACAACCCTATTTTATTATATGTTATCATTATATTCGTTTTGTAGTAGTTGTTAATGACGAATATAATAATAACATATAATTAAATATAATTTTCAAATAAAGTAATAATTACATCTTTGTTAGATAACTCTATTTTATTATATGCTATTATTATCTTTGTTTTGTAGTTATAGTTGTAACCCTAAATCATAAATCCTTAATCCAAAAATCTTAAACCCTAAACTCGAAATCTTTAACCATAAATCCAACACCCTAAAGCTGAAACACTAAACTCGAAACCCTTAAACTGAAAATCCTAAACCATTAAACCCGAAACTCAAAACACTCAACTCGAAACCCTAAATCAAATCATCATGCACCATGACACCCTAACAACGTAGAAATATCAAATAAAGTAACAATTAAAACTTTATTTGATAACTCTATTTCATTATATGCTATTATTATGTTTGTAATGTAGTTCTATGAATAACAACATATAGTAAAATGTAGTTGACAACTCTATTTTATTATATGTTATAATTATCTTTGTTTTGTAGTTATATTCTCAATGAAGATAACTTTAAACTCTAAACCTTAAATCCTAAAATCTAAACCGGAAACCCTCAATCCTAAAACCTAAACACTAAACCTTAAACCCTAAACATGTAAAAACTAGATTTGTCAAATAAAGTAATAATTAAATCGTTATTTAACATCCCTATTTTATTATATGTTATCATTATTTTCGTTTTGCAGTTGTAATTAATAACGAAAATAATAACAACATATGATAAAATATAATTTTCAAATAAAGTAATAATTACAACTTTATTTGATAACTCTATTTTATTATATGTTATTATTATCTTTGCTTGTAGTTATAGTTTCAACGACGATAACCCTAAACCATAAACTCGAAACTCAAAATACTAAACTCAAAACCCTAAATCAAATCATCATAAACCATAACACCCTAATAACATAGAGATATCAAATAAAGTAACAATTACATATTTATTTGATAACTCTAATTCATTATATGTTATTATTATGTTTGTAATGTAGTTGTATGAATAATAACATATAGTAAACTATAGTTGTCGAAAAAAGTAATAATAAAATATTTATTTGACAACTCTATTTTATTATATGTTATAATTATCTTTGTTTTGTAATTATATTTTCAACGAAGATAATCTTAAACCCTAAAACTCTAAACCTTAAATCCTAAAACCTAAACACGAGACCCTCAATCCTAAACCTGAAACCCTAAAACCTAAACAATAAACCTTAAACCCTAAACATGTAAAAACTAGATTTGTCAAATAAAATATTAATTAAATTTTTATTTGACAACTCTATTTTATTATATATTATTACTATCTTCATTTTGTAATTGTAAATCTTAATGAAGATAATAATAACACGTAATAAAATACAATTAGCAAATAAATATGAAATTATTATTTTATTTGACAACTCTATTTTATTTTATATTATTATTATCTTCATTTTGTAATTGTACTTTATAACAAACAAAATCAAAACATATAATAATATAGTTGTCTAAGAAATATTAATTATTATTTTATTTAACAACAAAATTGATTTTTCTCACGTCTTCGGACAATATCAATTTGTGATCTCGTTCAAAATATTCTTCAAAATATTAACTTAATGTTATTACTTAAATAGCATATTTAGGCAACACAAAATTATATATATTTTCTTATTTTACTTTCTTTTATATTAATACTAAGATCAAATAGATTTTAATTATTGTCTAAATGTATAGTTTATTATGAACTCAATCATCGACGCCAACAAAAACAATTCAACTTAGAGAGGAAGGAAAACAAAACACTCACCAACGGATTCGAGATCATTCGCCATAGAAGACTGTAAAATGCGCAACAACCACCAAAATATAATTTTAAGAAAACCCATTCATGCACCCCAATTAAAGTAGGTGAGATGAGAATTTTATTGAAATTCAGTTATTAAATTATAAAAAATTATAATTAAATAAAAATCATTAAAGATTATAGACAACTTCGAACCCATTAATCTTATTACGCCTGCATTTGTTTAACCTTAAATAAAAATAATTTTTAGTTTAATAATTTTTAAATATTTGTTTAAAAATAATTTTTTAATTTCCAACAATTTACTATTATAAAAATATTTTTTTAAACGATTCTTAATTTGTTTGTATTTAATTTTAAAATAGTAATTTTTTTAAAATACAAAATTATTATAAAGAATGTGACTTTTCTAAATACATTAATTTCTATCTTTTCTAAAATTGGCATGTTTAAACATGCTTTCATAGTTTGATTATCCATAGTACTTAAGTACTCATCAAAAAACAAAAAAATAAAATAATTCAAATAAAAGGCATTTTATATTGAAAAATAAGAGTAATTACATTATTTTCTCTGATAAATGAATTAAGTTTCATATTTTTAAATTTTGTGATATATTTCTCTCTCATTTATAACAAGAGCAAAAAAACCTACTATTTTTAACTTCTTCATTTTTAACTAAACAATTATTTTTTTAACAATAATTTTTCAAAAATCTAAAAAATACATTCTTCAAACAATAAAAATAATTTTTAGTTTGAAAAAATCTGAAACATCCGCACCATATGCCTATATTAACAAAAACTATTTTATAATATAGGTAGCAGTTTGCTTCTGCCACTACCGTGATTAACAAAAGCTAAATACTTTATAAATTTCAATTATGTATTTTAATAATTAATGTCGCTAAAAAACTGAGATTATATAAATAAATTTACAATTAATTGAAGCATAAAATGCACACATACGGTTTGGAATGCAAAAACATAGTAGATAGGATTCTAAGTCAGCAAACATATAATCAGAATCTTAAGTTGTTAAATAAATCACCTGTTTTATTCAGGATTTCAGGAAAACAAAAGGATAACAGCTTGGAAATGAATTTCCATGGGTGATATACTGTTAATTTATGATCATGCAGTGCAACATTTTCAATAGCTATAACAGAGTAAAGGAACCACGACTATGTTCTGTTTCACTATCCAGGAACTAGGATCCAATGTAGCATCTACTCAGAATCCTGCATATTCTGGAAACAAAATAATGAAATATGCTAGTTACATTCTCAACCGATTCCGTTAAATACATATATAGCCGAAGTTGCCAGTTACTACACCAACCAGGGCTGCTGACACTCAAATTAAATATTAGAACACTTAAACTAGTTAACTGTTTTATGTGAGTGCAATTTATGCCCATATTCATTCCCATACCAAAGATGATAGATTTCAATACACACCCTTGACATGAGAAATTAGAGGTATAATTCATTTCCTCGTGCAGCACATAACTAGCACACGTACTTCCATATAACCCAAAGTTGAATGGGTATCTTAGATTATTGCTGAGCTCCTGGGAAATTTCCCCTGTTGCCCATTTTGGTTTATATTGAATCTCAGTTGACCCAAAAAATGATAACGAATAGAAAATTCAAAAATGGAGGTTCCATATGCACAGTGATCTAATTTATAGATTGTTTCAGCATCCATATCATCTTTTAATTCTCATTTTTACCATGGCCGATTTCAGTTATACAGGAATAAGTAAGCATTGCTTAACCTATGACTCTACCATCTCGAAGCTCTCAACATATCACATATACATCAATCAATCATAAATGATATATAAACAAAAAACTAAAAGACAAAGCCCACCTGAGTAGGAGCCTCTGAGCCCTTAGTGAGTGATAGCTTGGTTGGAGGTCCATCAAACAGACGGGAACATTCTGTATATGCAGATCCTATTCCAACTCCAGCACCAAAAGCGATGGATGCCCAGCGAGTCTGAGGACTCCCTAGTACAATCAAAATAACTAGATTAAATCCATATAAATAATTTAGGAAAATCTCAAGACTGTAAAATTCAACATCCGGGTTCTCGTTGCAATGCAAAGATAGCAGATTATATTTGGGAGAAGACCTTGCAAACACAAATAATACCCATACAGTTTATTTTTTGTATGACTATTCCTATCATAAAAGACATAAAAACCCCAATCTAAATCTCCAATTAACAGATTACTCTATATAATAAACAGATCTGCATAACTAGCAGATTATAAGTACCGAATTTCGAGTTCAGGTCAGACTACTTATAACAAGACTAGTCATTACAAATATATTGTTGTGATTTGTTTAAAGAAAATTGCTATCCACAGACTATACTACGTCCTAATATCTAGATTATTTTATTAAAAGTCATATTTCAGGTCTTCAATTATAACTCATAAAATAAAAGTATGCATAGCTTTGGTTCGACCCTGTCATTCTCTTTTATCAATGTTTTGAGTGTGTGGGATATTTGTATATAGGGTCTTTATAATAATAACAACAACTAAAACAAACACTTAAATTTGATCAATTTTCTTGACATAATTGTATATTTTATCACAATCAACACCAAATAAAATTATGAGGTGTAACACTAGTATTACCCACAATAGAATTACAAAGCATCCAATTCAGAAAAGAAAATGAATCAAAAGAAAGAGCGGGTCCTAACTGAAAAAGAGGAGACCGCCAAATGCACCAGCAAATGAGGAGTATACAAAGCGGCGGACAGTAAGATCAAGGCAGGCATCCCATTTGGCATCAAGGTCATAGTGTGGAGGAATTATTTCTTTGTTGTCAGCCATCGGAGAGAGAATGGACCGAGTTGATCACCAAATTAAATCACAATACTCTGTATATGTAAAACCCTAAGATTCAAAAGAACTCGATTCTTGTGAATTTCTTATACCTGATTGATAGATAAAAAAAAGGGGAAAATCTAGTTAGAATATAAACGAAAAATTTGAAAACAATGAATGCAATCATGGAAATTTGGGATTTAATGTGATGGTAAATAATTAGGGCTATTATGGATATATAAATATCAAAAACCTTAACAATAGAGATAAAAAATATCAATACTCAAATTGAAGATTCATTTCATCCGATTTCTGATGTGAATTATCAGGGAATCCAATTTCTTGATTATGACCGTTAACACAAAACATCAGTTGACAATGTTAATAATTTCATCTTTTCATTTATTTATTTTTAACAAAATTGAAAACAAAAAACCAGATAAAATATCTCGTAACTCACCACTGATCTCCAGCATATTAAAATGTATAAATAGATTGAAGAAAATACAATCATTTAAAAAAACCTATTATAAAGATACCGATCTACAACAAATGGAATAAAATAACAGAGCTCCGAAAATGATTAAAAATGTTTTTCATATACTAATTAGTCACTGCAAAAAAATGGAGGTCTACACAAAATATGAAGAAAAAATAGATCTGAGAAAACTAATAAAATACTAACAGGACGAAATCTATCAATAATCTACAAACAAAAACTTATCTACAAAAACAAGAGAGAAAAAAGTGATCTAAACCCGGCACCGATTTTGTATCTCTCCTCTACTTCTCCGTCGCGGTCGTTCGATTTTGTCTTCTAGTGTCTTGGAGTTTGTTGCATGTATGAGAGAAATGAGGATTTTGAGAGGGAGACGAGATTGATAAAACGAGGAAGGCGAGATAAAGAAGGAGAGGGGGGAGAGAACGTGAGAAGACGGGAAATGATGGAAGATAGAGCGAGGGAGCAAAAGGTTGGGTGAGAGAGACGAAGGGCTTTTTGTGATTATTTCAACACTTCGTTGAAATGTTATATGAAAAAAAAAAAAAAAAAAAAAAAAAAAAAAAAAAAAAAAAAAAAAACTAAGAAATAGTAATAGAATGGAGTGACGGCGGCTACAGAGAAAAAACTAGGGTTGTGTTTGTCTGTTGGACTTTCTAAAAAATTAAGCTAGATTTGTGTGTAGTGGGCTTAGTGTTTTTTTTATAAGGCAATGGGTTTAAGTTTTGTAAATAAATAACAAGTCAATGGCCTTTATCCCAATTGATCGATATGAAAATTTAAATAAAAATTTCAGGATTTTTTACTCATCTGAATTACCCTCAAGTGTAATAAATCCTTAAATTCACATTTTATATGTCTAGATCCGATAATTTAGGTTTTTTAAAAAATTCTAGAAAATTAGAAGTTAATATTTACATTTTATAATTCAATTCAGTCTAGATAGGGTTAAAATAAAAAATAAATCTTAAAAAGTTTTTCAGAATGTGGGGGTGAGAGAAGAAATTATCTTAATCAAATACAAAATAAGTACTAATAAAATAAAATCAAGAGCAAAAATGATTTGACTTTAAAGTATAGTTGTATAGATAAATTAATTAATGAGGATTTTATTTTGTAACAAGTTATTGAAAATATTTTGATTATTTTCTCTTTTAAATTTTATCGAGACATTTGGTTTTGTCTAATTCAATACAAAGACACATATGTTATAGATACAATTTCATACAACCAAATCAATGAGATTTATCTAACCATGCGGTTTGACAAGTGATCCAATACATTTGATACACTTAAGTAATATTTATTGAATCGATCACTGGATTATATTTTAACACATTTGTTGTAAGTAGTATTTTGTAGGTCGCCTTTTTTATGTGCACTCTAAAATTCTTACTACTAAATTTAACGTTTTTCTTCTCAAATAAATAATACAAACTTTATCTTCCCCATTTTCATTAATATTTAACTCCATTACTATATTTTATAGTAATATGAAGTAAATTTTGTAGCAAAACTAACTTTACTCCTAAGTTATAGCTTTTATTTTGGTTGCTAAAATGTAAAAAACACAAATTTTCATTTTTAATATATTGAAAAAAAGTCTTCTTAATTGAATAATACATTGTTATATATGTTAACAATACTTTCATTTAGAATCACATAATATACCTAAAAAAAGTTTTATTTTATATGAGAGAGAGAAATATTAATTCTTGAAAAATATTTTCTATGATAGTAAGAAAAAAAAGTTTCTTATATTTTACTATTATGTGTATTTTTCTATTAACAATGGATACTTAGACAAATTTACAAGGATTCATGTGATCATATAAAGAAAAAATAATATACCACTTAACTCTAATAATAAATTATAATGATAAAGTTTGTAGACTTATGATATCACAAATGATGAATTAGGAAACATCTTTGTTCATTTTATGGAGAAGTTTATAACATTTGTTTACATTCAATGTGTGTGTGGTCCAACGAAGGGGAGGGGAAGGGAAGAGATATGTATTTGGTTCAAAAGAGGCGGACTGAGGAGTTTTAATATTTTTGTGTTTGATTCAAGGAGATGAGAATAATTTTAAATGATTTTTTGATTGTGTTGATTCCCTCCCCTTCTCTCCCATCCAAATCCCTCCAATTAAAAATTTAAATTTAATTTACTCATATTAATAATTTAGAATTACAATTATAAAAATAATTTAATTTAATAAATAATAATTTTTAGAAACTGTAGGAATAGATTATTTTTTTTATTTATATTTATATAATATTTAGTGTCAGACAATACCGTAGACATTGATAAATTTTTTTATTTATATTTATCTAGTGTTTAGTGACAGATAATATTGGAAAAATAGATCAATTCTTTATCTAATTTGTAATGACAATAATTATTGTTGGTAGAAATCAAAAACATGTAGTGACAGTTCTTAAAATATGTTGTGGTAGTCATAAAAAATGTAGTAACAATTCTCAAAACATAGGAAGGCCCCTTAAAGTTGAAAGTGAATATGGATGTCACTCAAAGTATTGTGGATCTATATCTACAATTTTTAACATTTAGTGACAGTGGAAGTCAATTTTATTGAACTAAATATACCGTAATTATAAATATGCACTTAAATGTTCATTTTTATACTAACCACTTATAATTTTATCTAACTAATAGCTAGCAAGTCAAGCTTCAGATAATAAGCAGTAAAACTAAAATTAGGTCTAATGTCATGATAAGCATTTCTAAAAAAAAAATGACCTTATTACCTCATTTAAAAATATCTAATTAAAATTTAGGCTTAATTGTACTTTTGGTCCCCTATTATAGGTGAAAATTGAAAGTAGTCCCCCATTTTGTTTGTCCCCAGTTTTAGTCCCCCAAACAGAATTTGAGGTCAAACCATGATGAGTTGTCATTTTTTTAATGACGTGTCAATAAAAAAGTGACGTGGCAGACGCTTAGAATAAACTCATTATTATATTATTTATAATTAAAAAATATAATTTATATTTTTAAAAATTATTTTTATAATTGTGACAATATTTTTAAAAATACAATTAAATTGTTTAAATTAAATTAAAAGAAAAAACACCTAAAATCATTCACTCATGAACAAATCAAAATCAAAACCCTAAAAATCAAAACCCTAAAATCATTTTGAACCCTAACCCTTCCATTGAGTGAACTTGTTCACGACGAAAGCTTAGAATTGATCGGCCAAAATGGGACAACGATGAAGGAGACAATCCTTGATAGTCCGTCGCTGGCATTCTCGCACACACACAAAAAAACGATAATATCTTAACAACCCAATTGCCAAAGATCAATTAAAACCCAAAAATTCTCTCAAATTTCTAAACTTTTTATCTTCAATTACAAAACTCATATTTCAAAATGTTGAATTTCAAAGACCCATTTTTCAAAATTCAATTTTGACCAAAAAAAATCCTGAAACCCAAAATCAATTTTTTTTCTTCAAATTGAAAACCCAGGAATCAAAAATCAAAATTTCCCCCAAGAATCTATAATTGAATCCCTTCCAATCTGATGAAATATTTGACCTAATGATACCCGAAATTGAATTGTAACCGAGAAACAAAACCAAAAAACAATGAATTGAGCATATAGAACAAAAGTGAGAAACTTTTAAACGATGAGAGAGAAAGAGTCGCAGAGAGAAATAGAAAGAGAGAGATAGAATGATTTTAAGGTTTTGATTGTACATCTTAGGGTTCAGAATGATTTTAGGGTTTTGATTTTGATTTGTTCATGAGTGAATGATTTTAGGTGTTTTTTCTTTTAATTTAATTTTAACAATTTAATTGTATTTTTAAAAATATTGTCACAATTATTAAAATGATTTTTAAAAATATAAATTATATTTTTTAATCAGAAATAATATAATAATGAGTTTATTCCATGTAATCGTCTGCCACATCACCTTTTTTATTGACACGTCATTAAAAAAATAACAACTCATCATGATTTGACCTCAAATTTTGTTTGGGGACTAAAACTGGGGACAAACAAAATGAGGGGACTACTTTCAATTTTCACCTATAGCAGAGGGACCAAAAATGCAATTAAGCCTAAAATTTAACTAATATCTACGAATTTGATGGATCGATTTGTTTAATAGTTATGATCTTGCTTATAAAAGGTTATTTAATCTGCTTCTTTACTAAAAAAATATTAATTTATTTAAATTGATGGAATACATCAAAAACAATATAAATGAAGTGTAAAATTAAAAATGATAAGTTTTGATAACAAATTATCTTTCGTCTCAAACCCATTTTCGGTCTCCAATCATCTTTTGTCTCATATATGATGTTTGATGTAAGAGATAAAGGGAGCTTCATTTTGAATTTGGAGAAGGAAGATGAAAGGGTTTGAAGAATAAATATAAGAAAGCTTGCAAGAAAAGAAGAAGAAAAAAAGGTGTGTGCACGAAAGGCAGATGGTTTGAAGATTTGAGATGTCGTTGAGGAATATGAAAAGTGTGCTCATGGTGAAGAAAAGGAGATCATAACACACTATTCGTTAACCATCATCAATGATACACAATAGTAATATATTAAAAGTTATACTAAACAATGATATTGTTAAATAGTAAACACAACAAATAAAAAATATAGAAACACATCTTTCTTTCACAAACTTCTTTAAAAAAAAATTATCATTTGAAAAACAAAATACGGAGAAGGAAAAAAAAAAACTTATTAATGGGTCATTATGTCTCAAATAAAGTTTGTTTTGTCTTATTTTAGTGAAAAAACAATGAAGTGTGATAGAGTATTAAATTACAATCTTATACATTTTTGTTAATATATATACTCATACAATTAAAATATTTAATTAATTTTATTTTATGATAAAAAATACTTGAAAAAAATAATAATTTAACGCATTTTAATTTATATTAGTTGTGACTTGTGAGTGATTAGTTAATTTTATTTTAACATTGGTAAAAATATTTTTTATTATATTCTATCACAATTATTTTGATTTGAGGATATTTGTTACATTTTTTGAAATATATCATTTTATTTACTTTCACTTTTGGATTTATTTTTTTAATCATATTTGACAACTAAAAAACATCTTATTTTTTATTTATTTTCTTTCCTTCTATTTCATTTCACTAAACAAAACAAAAGATTAAGAACTAAAAATGATTTTTTTTTTTTTTCATTTCCTTGAACTATGCAACCATCAAAATAATATGATTTCGCTGTCCGTTTGATTTCTAATGCTCACCAAACGTAAGACGAATCAAAAGAATTTTGGGCATAGGAAGTGGGGTACCATTTTCAATGGGGTATATCATAGACTGCACCAGAACTAGAAAGAAAATCTTACTCTTAGTAACTTTTCAGAATTCTTTTTTATTTTTATTTTACCAAATAAGTATATTTTTCTTTTATTTATGTGTGGGTTCATTGTGTAGCCCATGTCTTAGTGATTCTAGATTTCACTTTTAATATAGAAAATCTCATTATAGGATGTGATTCGAGATCAATTTTTCGACTTCTCATATCAAGATACTCTTTAGCTCATTCACTTCACATCCACCAAGTCAATGTTATATGCCCTGTAATAAATAAATCATAACTTATTCACTAAAAAAAATTAATCTTTAATCTACTGTAACATTCAAGATTTTGTAATAAAACAGGTAGGTGTCACTTTTTCTCATTCAATATATTTTTTTATTTGTTTCTTTACTTCATTTTTCCATTTCCTTTGAAATCATGAAATCGTTTTTCCATTTTCTTCTATGTCTGAGAAATCGTTTTGTTTCTCTCTCATAACAATTCAAATTCCTTTAATCGGTTTTTCAATTCAATTCGTATTCCTCTTCAATTGATTTCCTTTAACTTTCTTCTTCATTTTGTATTCCTCTTCAATCATTTTCTTAAATGAATCTCTCTCATAACAATTAAATAGATTCAAATTTCCTCTTCTTCTCTATTGTAACAATTCGACTTAACTCTTATTATCTCAAATTGTAAAATTGTTCTCTTGATTTGATTTTGCTCATCATTCAATTTTGTTCGGTTTCATCCTTTCTAAAAAATTCATAAGAGTTAAGGTTCATTCACTATTTATCAAAAATTGTTCTTCCATTACGAGTAAGTAAAAATCATTTTTCCTCTATTTGCAATTTGCATAGGTTGAATCATTTAATTGATTTTCATTTTTGAAATTTTAAAATTGATTTGAAGTTTCTTTAACTGAAGCTCATGTGTTTCTTTTTTCTATTTCCATACTGAGATCTAGAAAAGATAGTGGAAGCGCAAAAAATAGATATGAAGTTTCTCGTCTTCAAGCTCATGTTAATATCCAACTAGTTATGATTTGATATTGTTATTTTACTTCATGTTTATACAGTTTATGTTGAAAGTGCAAAAACGAGAAAGAGAGTTAAATTTTGTTTACATACATTGATAATTTTTTCATTATTTGATTAAAGTAGTTCAAACTTGATGATTTACTTGGAGTAGAAAGTAATAATAAAACTATGGAGCACATAAATAAAATGACACAAATAACTTATTGTGATTCACCACTAACTTGACTACTAATTCAACAATTTGAATTACAAATCATTTGACCCTCCAAATCAATCTTCTCAGTTAGATTGACAACCCTAAACTTTTAAGGAATACACATTGACTCTATCAGCCAAGTATGCTCCACGCAGCCTCACAACCTCAGATTGTTGAAGGCACGCTAACACCACTATCGAATTTGAATACAAATGTTTGGAATTTGAGTAGTTGTTTCTAACAAGCTGATTATAACAATGACTGTCACACTCTAAGAAAAACAGTTAGAAAATATTTCTCATTCGAACAAATGTTTCTCTCTTTGAACTCTAAGATGAATTTAGAATTTTGAACTTGAGTTCTTCTACTCTTTTTCTGATTTTTCGATGATCTTCTTCTTGAGCATTAAATATCAATTTATAGATAAAATTAGTGCTTCAATTTAGTTATTGTTTAATTTTAAATTGTATCTTCATTCTCAAAGCTTGATCAACAATTATTTTATTCAAAAATAATTATGAACAAGATATTTTTTGATAATATGTTATTTAGCAAATTCTTAATTTATGAATCCAGTATGAACACTTCTTCTAAATTAATTATGTTCGTATTTTATTTAGATTGAGTTTGTAAATTCCTCAAATTGATATTGTTCATATTTTGTAAATTATTCTCCTCCTCCTCCCACTCCTTTTAATATGCTTAGTATGTTTGAATCATTTTTTAATCTCTAATCTATCTAGTTATTTTTCTGTAGATCTGCACCTGCAGGTCCAATTTTCATATCATTATCTGATTTATGATAATTTAGTTTAGTTTATTTTTACTTAAGACTTTTGATTTGATATTGATAAATACGATAATTCATATATCTTGTTATTATTATTTTGGCTTAATTGCACTTTTGGTACCCCTATTATAGGTGAAAATTGAAAGTAGTCCCCCCATTTTGTTTGTCCCCAGTTTTAGTCCCCCAAAGAGAATTTGATGCCAAATCATGATGAGTTGTAATTTTTTTAATGACGTGTCAATAAATAGGTGACGTGGCAGACGCTTACGTGGAATAAACTTATTATTATATTATTTCTGATTAAAAAATATAATTTTTATTTTCAAAAATCATTTTAATAATTGCAAAATATTTTTTAAAATATAATTAAATTTTTAAAATTAAATTAAATTGCAGAACCCTAAAGCTTCCTCTCTAGTGCACACCGCCTCTTGGAGAGCACTCCAACCATTCTCATTCCGTAGACTCCAATCCGCACCGGCAGCCATCAATATCTCAGCAGAGACATGATCCCTAAGACGCACAGCAAGGTGAAGAGGGGTCTCCCTACCAGGGACATCACGACGATCAATAACAGACAATACCTCGTCAGCTAGAAGTTCAACAGCAAGAGATTCATCTTCATTGTTGACCTCGCCAGCCTTAGCAAGCCGAGGGGGAGCGTTAACAATGCGCCTCAGGGCAACATGGTCACGTCTCGCAACAGCCAAGTGAGCAGGACTGAGTGCATATTTAGTTAAATCTTCCATTGATTTGTCACCCACCTCTCTCTTTTCCCTTCTCGCCGCTCCTACACCAGTATCATGAACAATTCCATTAACTTCCATGGTTGGTCAATCTTGAGTTATGTAGCACAAATTATACAAGCCTAGGTCCCCCATAACCTTTGTCCTTTGCTTTCAATCAAAGTTCAGAAACTGCAATCAACTCTCATGGTAACAATGAAAAGGATAATGTATGCTACTTTGTTCAATTTTCAGATCTCCCCTACCACAAGAGATTACTTCAACCGGGGGAAAAATGATTTAGTAAGTAACAGCAACAAAAAAGCAAGATTGTAGGAAAGGTTTTTGCTTCACCTTTCATATGATTCGGATGATTTGGGGCTTTAGGGTTCTACTTAGGGTTCTGCAATTTAATTTTAATTTAATTTAATTTTAACAATTTAATTATATTTTTAAAAATATTTTACAATTATTAAAATGATTTTTGAAAATAAAAATTATATTTTTTAATCAGAAATAATATAATAATAAGTTTATTCCACATAAGCGTCTGCCACGTCACCTATTTATTGACACGTCATTAAAAAAATGACAACTCATCATGATTTGACATCAAATTCTGTTTGGGGGACTAAAACTGGGGACAAACAAAATGGAGGGACTACTTTCAATTTTCACCTATAATAGGGGGACCAAAAGTGCAATTAAGCCTATTATTTTTATTTTACAAGCAACACGTTGACTGGGTTCCACTTTGATGCTCCGGTGGATCTGGTGTCAAATGATACCGGTTACTTTGCATCAAAGCACGTTCCTATGTGGGAACTTACTTGGTTCTCAGCAATTGCCAACATATCTATCACACTGATGAACATCTGCCTCATGCTCAATTTTGTTGGATTATTCTTTCAACCATTTTGGGAAAGTTTGAATAATTGAAATTGAGAGAAAAAAAATTATTGCAATCAAGGAAATTTATCTGACTATTATTGGATAACATTTCCTTTATGAGCTCAATGTTGGCTGCAGGGGAATTGTTTTGCAGCCATGAACTTCCACT
This sequence comes from Cicer pinnatifidum, assembly GCA_037974775.1. Taxonomy (NCBI): domain Eukaryota; kingdom Viridiplantae; phylum Streptophyta; class Magnoliopsida; order Fabales; family Fabaceae; genus Cicer; species Cicer pinnatifidum. Next base: position 56,777,264 of record JBBPBR010000005.1, on the reverse strand, counting down.
GCCTGCAGGAAGTAATGTAATTGTGAATTGAAGATTTAGATGATATGTGATGAACTAAATTGATTATAATGTAGGCCTAATTGATATGACTGCTAATTCTAATCCTAAATAATTAGGTCTCATTTGGAGTAATGTATGGCGAAGGAATATTTACATGGACTAATTGATATGACGGCTAATTCTCTTCTAGTGTTATGACTATTTTTTTTAAGTAGCCAATTGTTCCAATGACTTGCTGCAAAGTGTTTATGTAGTAGTTTTTAAGTTGTCAATGTCATGATATAAATTGGAACTAGATAGTTTCCTCTTTTATGTCCCAAACCAACAAAACCGAGAATTGAAGTGGTCTTATTTTTGACTTTCTATAGTTTTATCTCTAACTGCTATTTTAAATTTAATTAATAATGAATTTTTCGAAGTATCGTTTTCTGATTGTAGAACTTGCTTTTGATGCAACATATTGCATTGTGGAGTAGATGAACAAAGTAGTGCTGAAACTGAAGCTCGCGTGCATCGTTTGAATGTAAGATTATTGTTATTTTTGTTACTAACTATTGTAGATTATTAATTTTGAATTTATTTTTTCTTTGGCAATTGATTGTGTCTAAACGTTGTTTTTCCAACAAAATCTAACAAAGTCACATACAAGGTATGATTTTTATTGTTGTGGTTGTTATGGGTTTGTGCATGATTTTAATGTATATTAAGTTAAGTTGGTTAAAAACAAAAGAAAAGAATTAAAAGTATGATAAATTAATAATGGGTATTGAGTTATGTTGGTTAAAAAGAGTTACGTTGAAGTGTTGATTTCTTGTTTCTTTCAAATTGATTTGTTCCTTTCTCCGATAATTTTATGATAATTCTTAGATAATATTTGCATTTGTAAAATTTGATGTCAACTTCAGTTTAGACGATTATAAGTACACAAATTCTACTTTGGGTGGGTGGCCTAAAGTTTAACAATTTAGTTTGCAATGAGGGTATTGTGGTAGTTTTTGAAATTTAATTGAATGATTTATGTCGTAGTTTTTGAGATTTATCATTTAAGAGTTGGAACTTAATTGTACTTTTTATTATCAAAGAAAATAGTTTTTTATATTATCTTCAAAATATAGTACCTAAGGATGAAGCCAAATTGAGTACAAGGAATAACGTTTTGATTCTATAATGTAAAAATAGGCATGTATCTTGCAGAAAATATAATTTAACAATCAGTAAAGATTGATATAATGATACGATGGTTGCAAAAATTTGATATACATAATTAAAATATGTAGAAGAGAAAATAGGCATTGGTCTAACTTTTAAGCATCAACCATACCGAAGTAGCATAAAGTTCCTTCTCTATACTCACGACAGGGTTGGTCTATGTTGATTTTTTTTTTTTTAATGACCACAAGATGTTCCTTTAGTATATTGTTTGTTCTACTTTGTCTTTGTTCCTTTTCGTTGGATATACTATAGATTCAAGAAAAGGCATCGATATCTCCTGGTACATTAAGATATCTCAAATTCTGATTTTGAAAGTTTATAATAAAGAAATTATTACTAGTTTAAGGAAACATATATTTTTGTTTCTTGGGTAGTTTCATTGGCATTCTGGCACTATTTTGGTAATTTTGTAATATGCATAGGCATTTTATGAGAAGGGATCAAAGGCAATAATTTTTAACTATCACAATCATTGAATAAGATTCCCTGTAGTAACTTGTTAACTTGGTTACCGATATTGAGTATCCGATCTAAATCAATGTAAGCGATTATTTATAGTTGATTATGGTTGAGATAATTTGTGATTCAGTTGCAAGAATGAATTTGGATTTAGGGTTTAGGATTTAGGGTTTACAACTGTCAAATCCACTTAATTTGGTCATCAACGTCATTCTCACACAACTTAACAAAATAATAATAAAACAACTCTACTTTGTACCTAGGATTCAAAATGGCATCTACCCTTATTATTTCATGAACTACATTCAAATATTTTTCAAACTTTTCCAACATGTTATCTACCAATTTTTTTATCAATGCATCAGAGGATTTAATTAACTTATTTATTGTAATTTCGATCATACAAATCTTAGAAATATATTGATTGGAAGTTGGATCTTTAGTCCTAGACAACACTTTAATGATATAATTGAACAATTTCAATTTTCCACAAATATGTTTTGTAAATTTCCAATCCAAACTTGTAGACCAACAAGTATACTGGGATTCACACTTTCTAAATTGACTCAATACATCTTCATAAAAATGAAAACATCAAGCATCTTGTAAGTTAATTTTCATCTAGTTGAACAATATAAAATCAAATTCTTGGATCAAGAGATTTGTAATTGTTTGGTAGTCTCCTCAAATTATTCATTCTTTTTAGGTGTTGCAGTCCAATATGCAATACTATCTTGAATCCTCTTCACTCTGTCTTTCACAACTTATAACCTATCTTTTACTATCAAATTAAGTATATGTGCACAACAATACATGTGAAGTAAGACCAATATGATCATATTTATCATGCATCACTTTAAGGATCGTTATAGATTGAAAACTTATAGATTGCAATCAAAACCACATTTTGCTGGATAATGCTATAACCAAAGCTACGAAACTCAAAATCGGATGATTCCAAAACAATGTGAAATATGACATTTTGAAATGCAAGTTAGGCTATTGAATCACCGAAAATAAGTATTTAGAACTTGAGATATGATCACAGGTTACTAAACACGAAAATTGGTAGAATTTTGTGTATTAGGGTTTAATGTAAAGGAAATTCAAAATTATTATTCAATAAACGAACCAAAAACAAAATTATAAGTCAAAATGGAACGCTACAAGGATTAACAACCTTGATAACTTCAAAGTGAATTCTATCAATAAACTCAAAAGAGCAAAGTCTCGCAAAAATAATGTTAAAAGAATATCCCCCTCACTGAGGTTACAAAAGCATATTTATAGTAAGTCTATCTCTAAACCTAAATGGGTCATAAGTGACACCATTCTCTAAGTTCATAATGGGCTTACATTATATTTTTTTCTAAAATAAACTTAATGTAAGGAAGTAAAGTATTTTCACTTACATATAACATAAACTAAATCTATAATAAAAGTATTATAGTTCCAAATAAAAGCAAACTAAGAATTATAACAAATCAAATTAATAAAAATAAAAATTCATCATAATTTATTAAAATATGGATCATCTTTATGCTCTTAAGATCCTTATCATTTGCTCCTTCTTGAAGAAATTCGACCATAAATTTAAGTTTCATTATATCGTACATGACGAAATAATCCAAACAAACTACAAGTTCATCATATCCACCGGGGTCAAATGAAAATTTAGAAAAATTATCAAATGTGATAAGTTGGTGAAACACATTTCCATCTTGAACTTTTAACATCTTATCACATTTATGGTAAAGGTAAGAAATTCTAAAGATGAGGATAAAATTATACCTTTTGAAGTTGATATTCATGACGAAATATACTTTCTTTGGATTGAAATCTGTGACAAACAAAATGTTGCTCTATATTTGCAAAGGTTTCAAAGCAAGTCGAGCCTCATGGACATTCTCTTTACCACAAAAAAACGGTGACTAAATAACTTCCTTGCAAGCATCCTTTTAAGGAATCTTTGAATAATCACCTTCAAGCATTAACATTGCTTAGTTCACCCCACTCTCTTGTTTAAAGAGACTTTCAATTTTACCATAATCTTTCTCTCTACTTTCAATGTCAATATATTGATGACATTCCTCAGATAGAGACACTTATTCAAGCACTTGCAATAGAGAATTATCAAAGTTAAACAAATAGTTTGAGTCAATTTCTTGTCGTTTGTTTCTCAAATGTTTCTCCTTTTCTTCTTTCTTTTCTTTGATTTCTCGTTATCTCTCAAGGATAACTTCTCTACTTTTCTTGCCTATTTTACATATCCATTTTCGTACATATATTTCACCTACTCCATATCCAATACAAAATCTTGAATATATTGATAATATGACCTCACCACACAACTCATCACCACCTATTTCTGCCATATTTTGAATAACAAACAAACAAAAGTGAATTTGTCACTTGTTTAAACTCTTGAATTTGTCACTTGTGTTTCACTCAATTTAAATTTTTTCTATAGTGTATCTCTCTTGCCTTTTTCCATTCAACTGCTCTCTTTAAGTTCTTAATAGAATCAACAAGAACATATTAAAGTCAATATTGGTTATAAGAAAGTAACATAACACAAAACAACAGTAATGTGATTGAAAAATACTCTTACAAATTTTGTCAAATAGGTAGTGTATAATTTTTTTAACGACACAACAACATTTTTTTTTCAAGTACCAGCAATACACAAAATAATATAACTAATGACATAATTCAAACAAAAGCAACACAACTAACAATTTATGTTTCACCAAAAAATGTACAAACAAAATTTTAGACAATTTCGAACCTAAAGACAAGCTCTGTTACCAAATGATATGATTATGTTTGTCATGAATCACTTTAAGGATCGTTCTAGGTTAGAAACTTATACATTGTAGTCAAAATCATATTTTGCTGGAGAATGCTATAATCGATGCTACGAAACTCATAATCAGACGATTCCAAAACAAGGTAAAAGATGATGTTTTGAAATACAAATTACACTGTTGAATCATCGAAAATAGGTATGTAGAACTTGAGACATAATCAGAGGTTATTGAGTACAAAAATTGGTAGAATTTTATGTATTAGGGTTTGATGTAAATGACATTCAAAATTATTATTCAACAAGCGAACCAAGAATAGAATTGCGCCACAATCTAGGGATTGATAAGCCAAAAAAAGAATGCCACAAAGACTAACAACCTTGATAAATTCAAAGTGACTTATGTCAAGAACTCAAGAAAGCAAAGTATGATAAAAATAATGTTCAAAAAAATATCCCCTTCAATGAGGTTACAAATGCATATTTATAGTAAGTCTATCTCTAAATTTAAATGGGTCATAAGTGACACTATTCTTTAGGCTCATATTGGGCTTACATCTTATTTTTTCTAAAATAAACTTCATGTAAGGAAGTAGAGTATTTTCACTTACACATAGCATAAACTAAATCTATAATAAAACTATTATATTTCCAAATCAAAGCAAACTAAGAATTATTACAAACTAAATTTAAATAAATAAAGTTCATCCTAATTTATTAAAATATGGATCATCTTCATGTTCTTAATGTCCTTATCAAAGACCCCATCCTTTAACAATGTATCTAATTGTAACTTATCCTTTACTTTTTCAATCATTGCATCATCTTTGCTACAATTATCTAAAGTGATAATGAACAATTTTGTATCAATGTTCCAATCCACCAAACAATCAACCAATATATTACAAAGTCTTTCACTTGTATGAGAGACATGAACATAAATAAATCTAACATAGTAAAATTCACATTAAATGCCCAATATAAATAATATGCAATCAAACTAGTATTAGAATAAGTTATAATTTCCTTAAAATTTGACTTTATAAATCTCAATTTTCATCAATGTATAGTAATAATCATATACTTTTTTTTTATTGCTTGCGACCAATATTTCAGAAGTAATGACCACTCTTCTTGAAAGATTTTCTAACAACTTCAACATTGTGGTTCTCTATAAAATAAATAATTGCATGTATATGTTATTTCCTAGCATTTTCAGCATCATACATTCCAATTCCGGACTCTTTTTTATCTTGAAAGATCTTAGGTGTAAAAAATATTTGTCCTTTATTATGTTTCATGTAGCCAAACTTGGACTACATATTTTCGTGAAACACTTATTTTTACTTTCAACTTGTAACATCCCGATTTTTTGAGACATTAACTAATAAAATTATAGTAAATATACAAATTCGTTTATATATATATATATATATATATATATATATATATATATATATATATATATATATATATATATACTTAAATACGCATTTACTTTAAAATCAATTAATAATTTTTTTAATTATATATCAAAAATAATGAATCAGAGTATTCATAATTACAAAATAAAATTAATATGTTAAACAAAAGAAACTCCTAGTTTGTCATAACTTTGGACGCTTGTGAAAAATTCACCCAACAAGTCTAACACTAGTACAAAAGTATCTTAGAGCCTCCAACTGCATATATGTTATTGTACTTGTATTTCGCCTACTAGGTTGGTCTGCGATATTATTCGCTCAAATAACACTATATATGTCGTCCCGTCAAATATAAGGGTCATCTCCAAATAATAAACACATATCAAACATACATGTATATATAATTGTTATAGCCAAAATATAAATAAATAATATACTTCATTTAACAATTGAAAATCACAACGCACCAATGTTACAAATCAACTAAAATGCATAAATCCTATTTGTTAGACTATATGTCAATGCATGATTCCGGAATATCACTACCATGTAGAGCCAAAAGTCCCGCCATTGGACAATGTCCCACCGGTGGACAAATGTTCTTCACATTATGTCAATACATGATTTCAGAATATTACCACCCCATAGAGCAAAGAGTCCCACCATTGGACAATATCCTACCGTTGAACTTATTCCATCGTTGGACAAATGCTCTTAGAGCTTCATGTTCAGTACTCCATCGTTGAGTATTTTTCTGAATCACATCGCCTTTTCAAGGAACTGTCGTCACGTACTCGCCACTAGGTCCACACCACCAATGCATGCATGAATGTCATCACCTTAGTTAGTAACAAAATAGATCACTCAACCAGAGCGTCCAAAAGCATTCAACCTTGTCCTAAACCAAACTGATTTAGACACAAAGTCATCACCTCAAATAACCACGACATGTCAAGCACAACCATTATAACAACGTATCATATAACGTTTATTTTTCACAATTTGAACATGTCAAACACAATCATTATAACAACATATAATATAATATTTATTTTGAAAGATAACACACTAACATAACAAATACACAACATCACAGTATATTTACATCACATATAATTCAAGTAGGAAAACAAATGGAGTGATGCCCTTATTGTTATGAGTGTCATTATTAAGGTTCATATGTAACGGTCTTTGCTCCAAAAACGTTACACCTTCACAAATTAATTTACTACTTATTTAGTGTCAAAACTGATCATCTTGTCCTTAATTTCTATTCAAGGTTTGATGTTTGCTAAATATTTTAAGATACACCATTTCTTTATATTTTTAAAAGATATCAATTCTTTCAAATTAGCAAGTACACAAACAAGTAACACTAGAAAAAGATTTTGAGTCTATATTTAGTGCCTCATTACAAATCCAATAAAATTAAGAAAAAAAATGTCATTTTTCAAATATTTATTTTGGACCAAAATTCTAATACAACAACAAGCATCAAGGATCCCTAAGACTTCTTTAGTTCACTTCCAAAAAATTAACAATAAAAGTTAACGACATTTCGACACAAGATTCAGTTTAATTATTACAAAACAAAATTAAAAACTCTATCATAAATTATTTTTATTTTATAAATCAACACAACATCCACCCAATTGTCTCGTAAAAACATAACTTTAACATTTTAAAAGAATAATTATAACAACAACTTTCAACCCATTTATTATTTCTGGAAATATTGTTACTTTTAACATCAATAAAATTTCTAAAAATTTCTTCAACACTCAAACTATCACAACATAAAATTTTAATCAAATAAAAATTGATTTTTTAGCCAATAACTACTTCTATTGATTAAAACACAATTTAGTCTTTATAATAACTTTTACCAGATGAAAAGTAATTTTTGACATAAATAAACATTTTTT
>JBBPBR010000005.1:56737136-56752005 GCA_037974775.1 Cicer pinnatifidum | reverse complement strand
GGTAAAGCATAAGTCACTTGAGCTAAGGTTTAAGAATATCATCATATTTTTATTGGTCTATCCTTTTTTTTTATCTTATGGTTTATTCTTTTTTATTCTCTTAATTTTTGATTTTCATGTATTATTCCTTCTCTCTCTCTCTCTAGATATTATGGTTATGACTTTTCATCTAATTGAAAGTTACATGTAGAAGATTTAATCTCGTAATCTACATTTATAATCAATATTCAATATTTTTTTTATATATAAACTACCTATTTTATATTTTTCTCGAGAAATTAATATTTTTCTATTCCACTAAATTCATCCTGAGTTTTAAAAAAATTTAAAAAAAGAATTTTACAATATGCGTGTTTCAGAAAATTTGAACTTTGTGTACTAGAAAATTCGAACTTTATGTATAGGAAGTTTTTTTCAAGTTTCCCCGTATACAAAGTTTTCCAAATTTTCTCGTATACAAATGTGTTTTAGAATCTCAAAAAACATTAATTTACTTAACCTATCAGACTTGCTATGACCCATTAGATGCACGATCTCTCCCTCAACCATCAATAATCTATCAAATTATGTTGGGGAGAAGATAAGCAACAACAAAGAAAAACTCCAAAACAGTTGGAGCAAGGTGCGAAAACTGAATAGGTAAAAAGCTGGGAAGTCGATAGCTACTACAGATCAACTTGAATCGAAGAGAAAACTTCCTTAGAGAATAGCGAGTTCTTTAAACATTTTTCATTTTTATGGGGTTTATAAGTGTTGATTCTAATGAATTTTAATGAGTTAAATTGATTTTAGAGTTTCTTTAAATTTGAGTTAAGGGAAATTTAAATTTTAGCATGAAACAAATGTTTGTGAAACTACCTTTAGAATCTTTCATTTTTATATAATGTGTATAATGCATTCAAATTTTTGATGTTATGAATTGCTAGAAATCTAAAGAATAGAGTAAATTCCAATGAGAGAAACACGGGGTTAGTATATTTTAGAACTTCGAGCATACCTCCTTACCCATGATTTTCATTATCTAATTACGGGCATTTTGCCTATCATTGTTGTTTCATGTTTTTGGGCAATTTGTCTCTGATTCCCTTTTACGGTTCTGAGTATTTTGCTTCTAATAATATTCTTCTATTTTTCCTCGGATTTCTCCTTTAACTTTGGTTTTCTCCTTTTATTTTGCCTCCCTTGTGTCTCCTTGGTTTGCCTCTACTATTTTCCATATATCTTACTAATGATCTTGTTTCCTCTTACTCTGCCTTTGATCGTGCATCCTCTGACTCTGTCTCTTGTCATGTTTCCATTGACTCTGCCTCTGGCCATGTTACCTCTAATCATGTTGTCTCTGGTCAGAGTTTGCCTCTTGTTATGATGTTTTTGGTTCAAGCTTCCTCTAATTAGGTTGTCTTTAACCGAGCTTGCCTATGGTCAAAGCTTTCTGATACGAATGTAGAATTTAAAGTGCATATTTTCAATTAAACAAATAATTAGTTAAGGCTTTTGTGGTTGGAATTTATTCATAATTAAGATGGCTAATGTTGTAACACATTACTGATTTCATATTGCAACTTGTATGAAGGAAACATATATTGCATACATAATATTTCAAGTGCAGTGCATTCATCCAATCATGATGTTCATAGCTCAAGTTCACGGTGGGACATTCATAGAATTGTTCCAAAAATGGAGCAATAGGTAAAGGAAGTACAGTCAGGACACTAATTTAGGGTTATTGTCAGACCAACTTTACCATCACATATCAATTATCTTAGTGACCAACATAGTGATAATTGAGAAATTTTTCCATACTCTAAGAAAAAGTCACAAGTCATAGAATTATCACAGGTTTTAAGTAAAAAAAATGTGTCATTTGACACATTTTATGAAAATATTTTGTTAGCCTTATTATAACTCATTGAGATTCTCATTTCATCTCATATTTTCTTATATTATAGCATATAGAAGTGGTTGATTCCTTAGGTCCAACACTAGAGAAAGATTAATCATACTTGCTTTGAGCTTAGGATTTTCTTAAATTGTTGTTGTATAATGTATTAAGGAAATTTTGTAATGAATTCAATTAACTGAACTTGTAATTTATTTTAGCAGTTCATTAAACTTGAGTTGATAGCTATGTTATTTAAATGTAGTTACAAATCATGTTAATGATGCTTATTATTGATTTATAATGATTGACTCTATGTTATTAAGATGTATGAATTTATTCTCATATTCTAGACTATTGGTAATGAGTTTTACATATTTTGTCGAATAAATTTTATAACGTCGTAAATATTATTCCAAAAATTCATTCAAAAATATATGGTGACTTAAAAACAAAGCCTAAAGTTGCATGAATGATAATTTTATAGGGATTAAACATTGTATTTTTATTTTACGGAGATTAAAATTGAAATGTTGAAATTTTATAAGGAATAAAAGCATATGTAACCCAATAAAATAGCTCTAATAGTTTGGTTTAGTGGTAAAAAGGCAAATATTATGTTTACAAATCATGAGTTTGATCCCTGGTAGTGTGTGTTCATGAGCCTGAAATGTTGGTTAAGAAACACAATAAAATGGTGTTTGAATTGTGTTTACAGTTTTACATCTTTTTATTGAGTCTAAAATAGAAGTAAGTAAAACATAAGAAATAAGAGAGAACTGAATCCAAAGACATAACAATTTATCCCCGTTCACTATAAACACAATAGCTACATCCATTCTCTTCCACTTGAAGGATTTAATCCACTAAACAACATTGAATCAAAACTTACACTTGAACACTTGCTAGTGACAATGATTGTGTTCAATCTTCTCACCGCCAACTTAGTACCATCGAGTTGTTGTGGAAAGATAATCACCACCTGACTAGATTACAAGTTAAATCAATGTCTTCTCAACTTACACCTTAGTATCATCAAGCCGTTGAGGACAACTGACCACTACTGAGTTCGGTTACAAATGAATGAGTTTTTGTGTTTACTAAAAAACATATTTCACTAGAGGATGTTTACAAGATAATACTTTCAAAATTTATTTCTCAACACTTAGATAAAATTTAAATAATTTGAATTGATGTGTTGCTTGTTGTAATATCCAATCCCAATAATGAGTAATTGTCTTAACTTTAGGAACTTGAATCCGTACATAAATATAGATTTCTTTGAATATAAAGAATGAGTTCTTTGGACCAATATTAAAAAATTATAACGAATATCGATAATACTCTTAAGAAATAATAGATTGTGAGTCTCTTTATTTTTTTGGATAAGACAATAATCTGATTTATGTTGATTGAATACGAGACATATGTTTGTTTTTTTCTATCTCAATTATAAAAATGAAAATGAATATAAATGTAGATACGTTGTTTATAATGTTGAAGTTTTATATATTTTTTAAAAATTGGTTCATGGTGGACCTTAATCAATGTAAGAATTTAACTTATGTGAAATTATTTTTGTTTGTAACTATAGAATTAAGAGAAAAATTATTATTTAAATTATGAATCAAATATATTTATTTTATATGAAAAATAAGATAATAAATAATAAATATTTTTTTATTAAAAAATCATAAATATATAAAAATAAATGCAATGTTAATGTAAACTTGTTTTATATTGACAAAGAATAATAACTTATTACAGATAAAATATTCAATAATTGTATTTGATTTAAAAATTATTGAAAAAATAATGTAAGAGATTAAATAATTATAATTGAATAATGACATAAAATAATTTTACAATGTTATTGCATTATCTTTAGACTCAAATATAAATATTTTCAATTGAAAATAGAAGAATTTAATGGTGAATAAGAAATAATTGTATATTGAAACGGAATGAAAGTTTAGTAATATACCACTATGACCCAATGTTGTAAGGGATAATTTTAAAATGCACATGAATTAAAGTAAAATAAAAAAAATTGTTAGAATGAAATGATGCGTGAAAAGGAAGGGAGCGGAATTTGAAATTCAAAAGGTAAGTGTCCGTTGCTCAACGATCTAATTTCTGTCATTTATATATTATCGGGGCGTTGAGAGAACGTTCCATCGAAGTGTGTAATAAAAAAAATAACTAGAGAGAGAGAGAGAGAGAGAGAGAGATGGAGAAAACGGGTGGAATAGCAGTAGTATTGTCGGCGAAGGAGGCATTCGATAAGTTGGAGAAGGTTGGAGAAGGAACGTATGGGAAGGTGTACAGAGCAAGAGAGAAGGCTACTGGGAAGATCGTTGCGCTCAAGAAGACACGTCTCCACGAGGATGATGAAGGTGTCCCTCCCACCACTCTCCGTGAGATTTCCATTTTGCGAATGCTCTCTCGCGATCCCCATGTTGTCAGGTACCTACCTACCTACCTACCTACCTATTTTCATTTTCCCTAGTTTCGTTTTCAATTTCATTTTCAATTTTCATTCAAAATTAGGTTAACTCTATTTCATTCTTATCTACTCGTTTAGGTTATTAGATGTCAAACAAGGTCAGAACAAGGAAGGAAAAACAGTCCTCTACTTGGTCTTCGAGTACATGGATACTGATCTCAAGAAATTCATTCGCACTTTTCGTCAATCTGGAGACAACATCCCACCCACAATCACCAAAGTACTATTCTATCTTTTAGATTTAGAATCTGATTATTGTTATTATGCTTTTAATTAATCCATCAATAATTTTGTGGATCTGATTCCAGAGCTTGATGTACCAACTTTGCAAGGGTGTTGCTTTCTGCCATGGCCATGGAATCTTGCACAGGTACACTCATTTATCTCCCACATAGATAGATGGATAGATAGATTCTTAGATTAGTCGTGCAACTACATACTTATAAATTGGTCCTCTATTACTGAAGGGACTTGAAGCCTCACAATCTCTTGATGGACCGAAAAACAATGATGCTCAAAATTGCTGATCTTGGGCTTGCTAGAGCGTTTACTGTACCACTTAAGAAGTACACTCATGAGGTAATTCATAGAGAGAGGCATTTTTTGTCTCACTCCGCTTGTTTCACTTTCTCTTGGTATTGAATTGAAGGTTTTAATGGCTGATCCTCTAATTCGGCTTGTGCCAACCCTAATTGCATTACTTTTGTGTCATTTTCAGATACTAACCCTGTGGTATAGAGCTCCTGAAGTCCTTTTGGGGGCTACCCATTACTCAATGGCGGTAGATATGTGGTCTGTTGCCTGCATATTCGGTAAGGATATATGTTGTTCAACCAAGTGAGGTGCTATTAACTAGTATTTGTTTATCTTGAGGCAGGGGTTTTTAATCTTATTTTAACTGGAATATTATTGTAGCTGAACTTGTTACCAAGCAAGCACTATTCCCTGGTGATTCTGAGCTGCAACAACTGCTTCATATATTCAGGCTGTTGGGGACTCCTAATGAAGAGTTGTGGCCAGGTGTTAGTAAACTAATGAACTGGCACGAGTACCCTCAGTGGAGCCCTCAAAGTCTTTCAAAGGCTGTTCCGAATTTGGAAGAGGCTGGACTTGATCTGCTCTCTGTAAGTTAGACCCTTGGTTAATTCATTCTTTCTACTAACTGGTGTAGGATTTTATTTTAATGTTTTCTTTTCTTCCTCTCTATGTTGTTTTCAGCAAATGTTGCAATATGAACCTTCAAAGCGGATTTCTGCAAAGAAAGCTATGGAACATCCTTACTTTGATGGCCTGGACAAGACCAATCTTTAGGTTACAAAATGATGATTTGGATGTAGGAATTCTTATCATGCTTCTCTCGAGCGCGAATCAAGATCTGTTTTTAGGATGATTAACTTTTCCCGTCTGATTTTTCCATTACCTGATACTGTGGATTATAGAGATCTGGATTTTAGTCTCTTGAAAATACTTTATGATAAATTTTAGTCTCTTAAAAATACTTTATGTTAACTACAACAATGGTTGAGATCTTGTTTTTTGTCTTTTATCAATCCTAACAAAATCTCCATGGAAATCTGTCGCCGTTGTTTCTATGAATGCGTTGAATTCTTGATTAGAATAATGAATCTTAAAATTTCATAAATAACTTAAGAGCAGTCATGCTGCTTGCAAAAGTGGTTTCAATTCATAATGAATATTACAAGTAAATAAATAGTTTCGATTTGATGCTAGTATTTTTTACAAGTAATTATTTTTGAATCGTGTTTTATGTAAAATTTAGAAAACTAATTGTGATGTAGTTATATATCTAGTAAGGAATGAGACCACGAAAGGATGTGACTTCCTACTTTTAATTGTGCATGGATTTACGTTATGAGAGTGAGTATTTCTTTGGTTCTTGGATTAGAGAATCTTAAATGAATTTTAACAATGAATTATGTCTATTGTGACAATTTTTTATTGATTTATCAATCATCCTTATTTATGGTGTGTTTCTCCATCATCTCAACTTAACGGTTGTTTCTTTATTTTCCATTTTATTTTGATGTTTTGTTTCAAGAAATCACTCGGTACATCCGCCAATCTGTGTAGCTCTCTTTAGACAAAATGGTGAGAGTGAGAGACATAGCCACTGGTTGCTTTGGAGTCATCTGATAAGGTGTTCCAATCAGCATCGCTATATCCTTCAAGGACAACAGGAAATCTTTTATAGTGTAATCGGAGATTCATGGTCCTTTTAAGATATCTCATGACTCTCTCAATAGCATGCCAATGCTCCATACTAGGTCTACTAGTAAACCTGCACAGCAATCCAACGACATAGGCTATGTCGGGTCTAGTGCAATCAGTGGCATACCTGAGGCTGCCAATGACGCTTGCATATTCAGTTTGTCTAACACCTTCACCAGAGTTCTTGAAAAGTTTCACACTCGGATCATATGGTGTACAAGCAGGTTTACAGTCAAAGTAATTATATTTCTTTAGGATCTTTTCAATGTAATGAGATTGATCCAAAGAAATTCCATTTTCAGACCTAGTAATCTTAATTCCAAGGATTACACTAGCTTCTCCAATGTCTTTCATATCAAAGTTGTTACTCAACAATGATTTCACTTTATTTACAGCAAGAATATAATTCTTACATAAGTAATCATTATGTTCCCACTGGGTTAATTCAGCTATCTTATCCTTTTCTCTTTGTTCAGCTTTTTCTGGAACAACCGGGATATCATCCTTTAGAACGTTGGCAAGTTTCTTTGTGGTTAGAAAAAATAACATCTTTTGTTGCCAACGTTTGAAGTGATTGCCCTCTAACCTAAACGGTTTGTTGAAGTCAGAAGCAGAAGCAGAAGAACCTGTTCCAGTAATTTCGTCGGTAGACATGGCAGTTTGAAAACATCTTAAAATTGTTGTTTCAGAAATTTACTTTCGAAAAATAACAATGCCACCGATAAAATTACTGGGATGACTCGCGGACTAGGTCGCTCTCTTTAAGACGTTTCGAGGCACTGCCCAAATTGTGCAAGGCAGACTATCAACCACGAAGTCCCCAGGATAAAACAGCCCAGATCACTGTATCGGTTTTCTACTGCACTGTAGAAAACAGATTTAGAATTACACCCTCTGTATGGCAGTCGAATGACTGACACTCGTAATATAGCACGAAGGCTACTCAAGAAAATAGAAGAAGAAGAATAACGGGGGAGAAGTGAGAAAAGCCTCAGATACGGAGAGCTTCTGGTGTGTTTTCCAAATGAAGTGAGCTCTCTATTTATAGAGGAGTTCAACAACTGGATCTGAGAAAAAGGAGAGATCCAAGAAGCACGAAGTCCATCAGCTGGCTACCTATAATTGTTGTTTCAGAAATTGTGACATAACGCAACTTTCATATGTTTAAAAAAATTTAATACACCACAAACCAAACCAAACCAAACCAAACCAAACCAAACCAAGCCAAGCCAAGCCAAGCCAAGCCAAACCATGCCTTGCCGGGCCGGGCCTGCAGCGGCGGCGCGCGTGTGTGCGTGTGTGGTGGTTCATTTGCTTGCGTTCTCCCTCCTTCACAAAATTGCGGTGCCCCTTAAGGCCCAACCCAAGTGTGAAACTAACACCTTATAAAGGCTTTAAATGAGTTTGTTCCCTCATATGTGGGACTTCTCATTTTTCAATTCACAACCATAAAGCCATCATTAATGCCATTTATATTCCATCATTTCCAACAATCCCCCACTTGAATTTAAAAATAGGTTCTTGAATAGCGTCAAACGCTTCTATAAGATTATGCATAAACAAATGTGTCTCTTGACTTGAACCTTTGCGTAGTAAGTAAGATTCAGATTCAACAAGAGTGACTCGTAGTCTTGAACTCTATCTCTGACATCAAACCCACACATAATCTTTTCATTAGGTGTATTCTCAAAAGGTCGTGCATTTAGGACCATGCACATGTATCCCAGTGTAGTGAACGCTCTAGGAATTATGCCTTAAAATTCCATAGGAAGTGGCCCCCACTTCCACATTCACATAGGTGAGTCTATCAAGAGTACTCCTGCAGCTAGGTACTCCACTCCACATAGAGTATAGATCTCATTAAGAGTTTCTATTATCTCATCCTTCATCGCTTCAGGACTTATGCTTCCTTCATATATTATGTAGCATGTTCATCTCATATCACTGTGACTTGTTATTACCCATTGAACCTAATTCTTGGGATCTCCAGTCTTTTAGGTCGGGTTACCATCACAAGTGACTCAACAATCTATAGGCAGTAGTCCCATCCTTTTGGATGTATTTAGGACTTTCTCTCTAGCTAATCCTTTCGTCAAAGGATCTGCTAAATTTTCATCAGTGCGTACGTGATCCACTATAACAGCTCCTTTAGACAGTAATTCTCTAACTGTGTTGTGCTTACGACAAATTTGTCTTCTTTTACCGTTGTAATAACGATTCTCAATTTTTGCAATAGCCGCGGTACTATCGCAGTGGATCAACACAGCTGGCAATGGTTTTTCCCACAAAGGGATCTCAGCTAGTAAGCATCTCAACCAACTTGCTTCTTCACTAGTCGTAGCTAGTGCTATCATTTCAGATTCCATAGTGGACTGAGCCAATATAGTTTGTTTCTTTGATTTCCACGACACAGCACCACCAGCTATGTTGAAGACATAGTCACTGGTTGCTTTGGAGTCATCTGATAAGGTGTTCCAATCAGCATCGCTATATCCTTCAAGGACAGCAGGAAATCTTTTATAGTGTAATCCGAGACTCATGGTTCTTTTAAGATATCTCATGACTCTTTCAATAGCATGCCAATGCTCTATACTAGGTCTACTAGTAAACCTGCACAACAATCCAACGACATAGGCTATGTCGGTTCTAGTGCAATCAGTGGCATACCTGAGGCTGCCACTGACGCTTGCATATTCAGTTTGTCTAACACCTTCACCAGAGTTCTTGAAAAGTTTCACACTCGGATCATATGGTGTACAAGCATGTTTACAGTCAAAGTAATTATATTTCTTTAGGATCTTTTCAATGTAATGAGATTGATCCAAAGAAATTCCATTTTCAGACCTAATAATCTTAATTCCAAGGATTACACTAGCTTCTCCAAGGTCTTTCATATCAAAGTTGTTACTCAACAATGATTTCACTTTATTTACAGCATGAATGTTTGATCCAAATATGAGCAAGTCGTCTACATATAGACATATGATAGTGCAAATGTTATTTTCATATTTGTAATAGATGCATTTGTCACTTTCATTCACTTTGAACTCATTCGACAAGATTAAATTATCAAACTTTTCATGCCATTGCTTTGGAGCTTGTTTAAGACCATACAAAGATTTATCTAACTTACAGACCTTGTTTTCTTGTCCATGTATTACAAAACCTTCAGGTTGTTCCATATAAATTTCTTCTTCCAAGTCACCATTTAAAAAAGCTGTTTTAACATCCATCTGGTGTATCACCAGGTTATGTATAGCCGCTAGTGATATTAGCACTCTAATGGATGTTAGTCTAGTGACTGGTGAAAAAGTGTCGAAGAAATCTATATTTTCTCTTTGTCTAAAACCTTTGGCTACAAGGCGTGCCTTGTATTTATCAATAGATCCATCGGGTTTTAGTTTCTTTTTCAAAATCCATTTACAACCTATAGGTTTGCAACCAGGAGGCAAGTCTACTAAATGCCAGATCTTGCTAAACTCTAGAGAATCCATTTCATCATTTATAGCTTCTTGCCATAAGTCTGCATCCAAAGATGACATAGCTTCTTTAGGATTTGCAGGATCCTATTCTAGATTATACGCCATATATTCTGGTCCATAATCTTTAACAACTCTTACTCTTTTGCTCCTTCGAGGTTCTGTTTCGTCTTGTTTGTTGCTTTTAGTATTTCTTATCACAGGGACTTGACTGGATTCGCTGCCCCCACTATTTCTTGAATTAAAAGGGAATTTATTTTTGTAGAAGTCAACATCATTTGACTCTATGATCACTTTCGCATTTAGGTCATAAAACCTATACGCTTTACTGTTTACAACATATCCTATGAAAAAACATTCATATGCCCTACTTGCGAGTTTAATTCGCTTGTGAGAAAAGCCTCAGATACGGAGAGCTTCTGGTGTGTTTTCCAAATGAAGTGAGCTCTCTATTTATAGAGGAGTTCAGCAACTGGATCTGAGAAAAAGGGGGGGTCCAAGAAGCACGAAGTCCATCAGCTGGCTACCAGAAACGTGCCTCAAAAATAGGAAACGTGATTTGACTAGGCTTCTTGACCGGGCAACAGGTAACACGTGGGGAAGACCAAGCAATTAACGGAAAAGGATTTGACTGGATCAGAACATTGACTTTGACTTTGTGGATGGCAGTTTCGTAATTAACGCAACTTGTGACATAACGCAAGCCAAGTCGGGCCGGGCCGGGCCGAGCCGGACGGGCGGGCGGCGGCGGCGCGCGTGTGGTGGTCCCTTTGCTTGCGTTCTCCCTCCTTCACAAAATTGTGGTGCCCCTTGGGGCCCAACCCAAGTGTGAAACTAATACCTTATAAAGGCTTTAAATGAGTTTGTTCCCTCCTATGTGGGACTTCTCATTTTTCAATTCACAACCATAAAGCCATCATTAATGCCATTTATATTCCATCATTTCCAACAGGTGTGTTTCTCCATCATCTCAACTTAACGGTTGTTTCTTTATTTTCCATTTTATTTTGATGTTTTGTTTCAAGAAATCACTCGGTACATCCGCCAATCTGTGTAGCTCTCTTTAGACAAAATGGTGAGAGTGAGAGAGAATAGTGAGAGTGAGTAGTCTATTCTTTGGTTCTTGGATTAGAGAACCTTTAATAAATCTTAACAATGAATTTTATTCTAGTCTTTGGTTCTTGGATTAGAGAACATTTAATAAATCTTAACAATGAATTTTATTTATTGTGACGATTTTTGATTGACTTATCAATCATATCTTTATTTATGGCGTCCTTCTCCATCTTTTCAACCTAATTCATGACTATTTCTTTCTTTTCCTTTTTATTTTATTATTTTGTTTTCAATAAGTCACTTGGTAGATCAACCAATCTTATGAGGAAGAATTCAATTTCACATCATTTGGTATTAAGAGTTTGTCACTAAGTGGAAAAATGTTAGAATGGACATTATGAAAAAAGCCATCATTGAATGATGTACATACACCATTAATATATTTTTTGAGTGTAAACATTAAGCGAGTGGCCATTACCTTATTTTTATTTTCTTAACTTGTTCTTGTTATTTGCTTGATTATTGTGGTATCTGTTGACTTATTGAAATCATGAGTGGAAGTGAACTATTTTAGAAGTCATATTCTAATATTAAAAATTGAGCTCCTAATAAAAATAAAATGTAGTTTTAATAATTAAAAATAGGGGAAAATAAATTTAGTTCAAATAAAATTTTAAAACTTGATTTTCGGTCCTTATAAAAAAATTATTAACTTGTTTTTACAATATTTTTTAATCACTTTTATTTGCTACAATATTTTTTAATCACTTTTATTCGCTTGTTTTGAAAAGTTTTTATAAAAATGGATATTTTTGGTTCCTTAAAAAATTCCATATGAAATCATAATAGGGAAATAAAAGTAAATAAAAAAAATAAAGTAATTTTTTAAATTTTACCTATACATCCCACAATATTTTGACAATGTCAAATTTGCCTTTAAGTTTTTTTTTATTATTTTACCAACTCAAATTCAATCTTTTTTTTATGATTCAAGAATTTCGGATCTAACAATTCAAGTTTTCTATAAAATTTTTTATAAAATTTTCACTACAAAAGGTTAACAAGAAAACTTTAAAAGTAATTTCAGATACAGAAGGTTGAGAAAGTATGTACCACAACTTTTTAAAAAAGTTTTTCGGTACAAAAGGTTTGTACCAGAAAACTTTAAAAACAAATTTACGGTATACGAGTTTGAGAAGTTGTGTACCGGAAACCTTTAAAAAGTATTTTGGTGTAAAAGATTAAAAATGTATATAGAAGGTTTATACCAGAAAACTTTAAAAACGTTTCTGGTACAGAAGGTTGAAAAAGTGTGAACTAGAAAGCTTCAAAAAAAATTCTGGTATAAAAGGTTGAAAATGTATACAGAAGATTTGTACTGCAAGACTTTAAAAAAGATATTCGGTACAGAAGGTTGGAAATGTGTGTACAAATAAAATTTCTCAACATCTTTTGTTCTCTTATCATTTATCAAGGCATAAAGATTCATAAATTTTACCCTCTACCTCTCTATTTTTTCCGGTACACACATTTTCAACTTTTTTTTTAGTTTTTGGGTATAAACCTTCTATATACATTTTTAACCTTTTATATCGAAAAACTTTTTAAAAAGTTTTCGCTACAAACCTTTTGTACTGGAATTATTTTTTAAAGATTTTCGGTTAACCTTCTGTATTGAAAATCTTAAAAAAAAATCCATAAAACTTGAATTATTTGGCTCTAAAATCTTTAAATGATAAAAAAAAATGTCAATTTGAGTAAGTAAAATAATTAAAAAAATAAAAATTGAAGGGTAAATTTGACATTTTCAAAATATTATGGGGTATAGGTAAAATTGAGGGGTACAAGGTATAATTTCCCTCATCTTATTATACTTTTGAAAAACATTTGGGACCCTCGTTAATTGGGGGACATATTCTAAATATCTCAATGTACGGGTCTATAATTGGCCCTAAAGTGAACCAAATATCTCTTCTCCTTGAATTGCTTCTCATTCAAATGAATGTCTAGCGTGAGGAGTTTGTGAATAAAAAAGATATGAGATCTCATTATGAAAGGAGACATATATTTCATTAGGAGAGAATAAGGTGTAAAGATTACGATAAGCAGTTTACGCTAATTCACACTAATTTATCTGATCCAAACCATTTTTTGAATCGGTTCGGGTTAGGTTGGACCAACCCATGTACAACCCTAAATACTAGATCTGACACCACGTTTGCAAAGCTATATTGATATATAAATTAATGGAAATAACAATCTTAATAATAACGAAATTCAAAGTCGAGAAATGATATCTAACCTAACAATAACGGAATTTACTAGATGAGTTGGATTTTATGGACCTCTTCAATTATATTTTAAACAATATAGTAACTAATAATGTTAAAATTTTACTCCGATCATAATTGATTTAGAACAAAATATATGTTGAAGATGACAGCGGTGTTGTCCATTCTATCATTACCCAAGATGATCAACCAAGTGTTGAAATTGCAAGTATGAATTAATATTAGCAATTTCATATTTACATTTTTTTAAAGTTCATTTTTGACGATAAGCAACATTTAATATGTAATAACCGTCGGAATGTATATGGAATATGGTAATATTTCATACATTCAAACATTTGAGAGACAATCATATAAAATTCAAAGCCTTATCCTCTTATTCCCGAATTCAAGCCTCAAATCCTCTTATTTACTATAATACATAAAAATAGTGAGTGAGATGATAATATCAGTGAATTCTATAAATAAATAAATAAATAAAAAAAAAAAAAGGGAAGCGCGATTCAAATAATTTTTCCTATATGCAAGCGTGGCATGATTTGCAATTGTGTTAATAAAAATAGTCTTTAACTTTCATTCATTTACCTTAAAGTATGGAAAAAGCCTCCTCAATGATCTCGATATGGATAACAAGATAATTGAGAACCTCTTAATAAAAATGATCTAGCCATGATCTCAATCGGTGTCTCAGTTATTCTTCCTTTACGTATGATTCATACTTAAAACAATCCTCAATGTTTCAATTGAGTGATTTTGATCTCTTAGTTTACCCTTTTATGATTTCATAGTCCCACTTAAATTATGACCAAAAGTTGACTAAGTGGTGTTGATGTGTCATTTTTAATTGATAAAAATTAATAATAATTATTAAAAAAAACACACACAGATACAAGGTGACGATGACGTATCATAGTCTTTGATGAATAGAGCTATGTTCTAATTTGTCTATTTTTTATGACTACAATCTACATCTATTTGCATATCATTGATAATTTTGACAATCAAGTGATTGTATGTCTCTAATAATCACTCCAAGTGATTGTCTATCCCTATGAAATTCAACTTAAGGTTTTATGAGTGTATTATAAATATTTTGAAGGTCATATTAAAATCCTAAAAATGAAGTTTTAGAAAGTGTAATTTTAATAATTAAAAAAATAAATAAATCTTAATTTCTATTAAATTTTAAAATTTTATTTTAATTTTTATAAAAAAATTCAAATTTTTAGTCCTTAAATTTTTTTATTCAATTTTTAGTCTCTATTTTTAAATTTTTTTTTTAAAAAAAAATGACATTTTTAATCTCTAAATAAAAGACTTTATAAAATAAAAATAAAAATTAGAAGTTAATAAAAAAAATTAATAACTAAATTTAAAAGGTCATAATTTTATAGAAATTAAAAATATATTTTAAAAAAATCACCTCCTA
>JBBPBR010000005.1:56715097-56725560 GCA_037974775.1 Cicer pinnatifidum | reverse complement strand
TTAGATACTCATGTCACTTATCAATTATGTAATTTTATCTCAAATTAATAGTCAATAAATTATTGCAAGTATATATTTTTGAAGAACGTTTTATTTCACTGAACATTTGTTGTTTGATAGTTATTATGTCCGTATTGATTTTTCTAATTGAGCTTTCATCTGAAGAAACTAGAGTTGCTTAAGATTTTAAGCTACTTGAGCTTATTTACTTAGCCAATTTCATTGAGTTCAATTAAATCAATTACATCAATTACTCTATAGCATATATAATAGTTATGAAATTCTATATATATATATATATATATATCGCTCAATCTATTTACACAAAACAGAATATGGAAATTGCAAGATTTGTATATGCATTGCTCAATTTATTTGCATCAAACAAAATATGGAAATTTGTGAGCACTGAAAATGTATGTATAAAAGACTTATTCCAAATCGGCCAGGATTGAGAAATGAATTTGCTAATGGTGTTCGAGATTTTGTGAAGCAAACAATTAAGAAAATAAAATTTTCTGATAATGAAGGTAAACTTAACTGTCCTTGCAAAAAACATAGAAACATAGATTTATTAACTCCAAGTGAGGTTATGGTTGATTTGTAATAACATGGCTTCAAGCCAAATTATTGGTGTTGGGATTCACATGGGGAGGAAGCTTTGAGTTCAAATAATAGAAATACAAATAACATGAATAGGGAAGATACATTGAGTCGGTCTATAGATGTCAATTCACAAAGAAATCCTTATGAGTCTATGATTTTTGATGCAATTAGGTCAAAAATTATGGGCCAATTTGAGCAACCCATCGAGGAACCTCTAGATAAGGAATCCAAAGTTTTTTTTTTAGGATTTGTTACAATCTGCACAAAGACCATTGTGGGATGGTTGTGATACACCTTCTGAATTATCTATGGCGGTTAGAATGTTGAGTATTAAAGCTGAAGGGAATATATCGCAACAAATACTTGATGAGATACTTCAAGTTATGAAAGAGGGTCTGCCTAATGATAACTTGTTCATCCCTAATTTTTACAGAGCAAATAAGCTGGTATCAAAACTATGAATGAAAAGTAAAGTTATAGATTGATGCATCAAAGGGTGTATGTTGTACTACAAAAATGACCAAATAGAAAAAGAGTGTCAGTTTTGTCATGCTCCAAGGTACAAGGTAATCAAGGGTGGTAAGTAGGTGTATTTAAAGTGTATGCATTATCTACTACTCACACCAAGGTTAAAGAGATTATACACGTCTATAAATTATGTACACTATATAAGATGGCACTATGAGCATCAACAAGTTCAAGGTGTCCTCGAACATCCTTCAGATGTTGAAGCATGGAAGCACTTTGATCTAACACATCCAAATTTATCTTCTAAACCACGCAACATGAGACTTGGATTATGTGCTGATGGGTTCGCTCCCTATGGTCAATCTGGTTCTCAATATTCATGTTGGCCTGTAATTGTGACTCCTTACAACCTTCCTCCTTAGATGTGTATGACAACTCCTTATTTGTTCTTGATAATGATGATTCATGGTCCTCACAATCCAAAAAGTAAGATTGATGTGTATTTGCAACCTTTGATTGATGAATTAAAGTTATTGTGGGAAAAAGGTGCTTTAACTTATGATATTTCCACAAAACAAAATTTTGTAATGAGAGATGCATTAATGTGGACAATTAATAACTTTCCTGCATATGGAATGTTTTCAGAATGGATGACTGCAGGAAAAATTGGCATGTCCCTATTGCATGGAACATACAAAAGCATTCCGTTTGAGGCATGATGGCAAGGTGTCGTGGTTTGATGGCCATAAACAATTCTTGCAAAATGATCACTTATATGTGGCAAACATCGCAAATCATAATTGAACAAAGGTAGCTCTATTCATACAAGTGGTTCTATATCTATGGTAATGCACTTGATATTATTTTGCTTGAGCATTTACTTTTTAAATAACATGTTGGTTGAAACTTATCACATTGAATATATCAAAAATTGTAGGAAGAAGCCACATAAGTCAAACCTACTATGGAGGAGATATTTGTTAAATGTCATATAAAAAAGATGAGTCTTGGGTTGATAATAGAGTTGAGAAGGTCTATGTATGTAGTGTTTATTTTAATTTATCTATAACTTTCTAACATTACAAATTTAAGGTTGTTTGTTATTGAAATTACTAACAACATTCAAATGAAATATTTTGTAGGATGATTTTAGAAAGAGAAAAATAGAGCTTTTGTAAGTATCTTTGTCTCAAAATGAAGATGGAGAAGAATTGTTATGTGAAATTTAGAATATGCGATATGATTTGACTTTAGAAGGAAGTAGTTATTAAAAGTAAAAAAGGAAAACTATATGTTTTAGGTTCTATTAGTACAAATGTCTCTTCAAAGTATACTAGTGGTTCATTATCGATTTCCTCTAAGGAAACAAACATAGAACAAAAGTTAGTAAAATGGAAAGAAAAGGTGAAAGAGCAAGAACTTATTAATCAAGATCAAAAACACAAATTGGAGCAACAACAAAAGAGATTTGAATAAAATGAAAGCATGCTTGTTGCTTTATTTGGAAAGTTGAATATGTCATTGCCTTCAAACTTTGCTTATGGGACACTTATGCAAGATGAACCAAATGAAATTGGTGAAACCTCTAATGAAAACAGTGATGATAATTTTAGATTTGATTGATAAATTTGATTTATATCTATGAGAGTCTGTAAATAACTTTAGCTTATATATATATATATATATATAAGAGCACTTTGATGACTCTAGTTAGTGTATTTTATTTTTGAATGATGAAAGCATCACACTAATTTGTGTTATTTTGCTTACCAATGAAACTAAGATCATATTAGTTTGTTATATTTTGTGCTAGAACATTGAACACTTATATGAATCTAGTTTGTTTTATTTTGTTTTTAAAAGAAAAAAAATATTTGGTTACTCTTTTTATTTGTATAAAACAAATTTTAAAACAAAAATCATTATTTGATCTGTGGAAAATCTATGTGAAACAATCTCAAAAAAATCCATCTAAAAAGCGTAAGAAAGTTTTATCGTATTTTGTCCGAAATACGTCCAAACATTACCACATATCACACAAATTTAGATTTTAAAGTTGGTATAAAAACCATCTGAAATATGTCAAAAACATATTTGGGATGAAATTATTAATTTGCAACGTGGGTTTTTCAGACGGCACTCTATGAGTTTGCATGTCGTCTGAAATTGTTATTTCGTTTGAATTTCGTGTGAATCTTGTCTAATTTACGTCTCAAATTCTTCTGTAATGCCGTCTGAAAATGACTATTTTCTAATAGTGAAATAAATAAGAGTTAAAAAGATAAAAAAAAAAAAAAAAAAGTTAAATAAATAAAGATATTTAATACTATTAATTATTTGGATGGATAGACATTATTAAGAAATAAAACAAATAGCAATAAAATGCTTTTTACCAACAAAGATTGAGAGAGAAAAACTCAATTTCTTTTACACACAATTTTTTTTTAAAAGAGTGATTTATTAAGTTAAATTTCGCTAACTTGATTTACATGTTAGATTAAACATTTGAAAATAAAAATTAATGTGTATTCCGTATTATAATTTTATCTTTTGTACTTTCTTTTTAATTCTTCTGCAAACAAAATAAATGGTAAAATCAAACTTATTAATTTCGATTTCAAATTAAAAGTTATATTTTTTAAAATTTGTGTGAAATTTTATATATATTTTTTATATAATATAAATTTTTAAATTAAATTAAAATAAATAAATAAACAGTATGAATGATACGATCCAAATTCATTTAGTGTGGCCTTTAAAATCATCAAAGATAGGAGTGGACAATTATAAAAAAGAAGAATTACACAATAGATAATAATGAAAAAACGAGAAGAGTACCGACCAGCAAACACGTGTCCATATGCGACCACCGTCCGTTTGCCCACTCTTCAAACAGTCAAAAAGCTTACAGACACCCACGTTTATGTCATGTATGTATCCGCTAACCAATCACAGAATTTGATACAATTAATTAATTCTTTTTTTTGATCCATTTAATTAATTTATATAAATATTAAATAAAAAATTGAATTGTTACTCCTCCATTTCATTAGTAATATCGCTTTAATAAATATACTTGTTATTATTTCCAATTTCGAATATAAGATTATTATTTTCTAATTGGACAGTCAAATTAGTAGTCAAATACATTCTATATTTACAATTACGTTTATAATAATATTAATAATTAATAATTTAATTATAATTTGTGAGATAATGACGGTAGAATTTTATAGTCAAGTGAGAAAGAAGTATAGAACAGAAGATTTTGAATTTAAAGTAAGGTATTTAGAAAAAAGACAAGTAGCATTTACATAGAATAAAGGAATATCAGTGAAGCAAATAGAGAGTGAAAGAGAAGAGTATGGACCCAAATAGTGGTTTTTGCAGCTCTAATTCAATCTTCTATAGCAAGAGGAAACCCCTTCCACTACCTCCAAGTCACTACGTAGACGCCACCACTTTCATCTCCTCCAGCTCCCATCACGGCCGCGTCGCTTTCATTGATGCATCCACCGGCCGACACTTCACCTACCAACAACTATGGAGTGCAGTCGAAGCCGTCACTTCATCTCTCTCCAACATGGGAATCCGAAAGGGTGACGTCATCCTCATCCTCTCTCCCAACTCCATCTATTTCCCGGTGGTGTGTCTGGCCGTGATGTCCCTCGGCGCAATCATCACCACCACCAATCCCCTGAACACAACTCGCGAAATCGCCAAGCAGATCGCCGATTCCAAACCTGTCCTCGCTTTCACAACCCCTTCCCTCGCTCCCAAAATCAGAGGAGCATCACCCACACTTGCAATCATTCTCATGGAATCCGAAGGCAACTCATCAAACACACTGGAAGAAATGATGAAGAAAGAACCAGAGTTGAGTAGAGTGAGGGAACGAGTGAACCAGGACGACACAGCTACTTTGCTTTACTCATCTGGAACAACGGGACCTAGCAAAGGTGTGATATCTTCGCATAAGAATCTCATAGCAATGGTTCAAATAGTATTGGCTAGATTCAGTAAAGAACAAGAGGAAAGTGGACAAACCTTCATATGCACTGTTCCAATGTTTCATATATACGGTCTTGCAGTTTTCGCAACAGGGCTTCTCGCTTTGGGTTCAACTATTGTTGTTCTCTCCAAATTCGAGATGCACGATATGCTTTCATCCATTGAGAAATTCAGAGCATCGATCCTACCGCTTGTGCCTCCCATACTGGTGGCTATGCTTAACAACGCAGATGCTATTAAGAGCAAGTATGATTTGAGTTCCCTTCATACGGTGCTCTCAGGTGGGGCTCCTCTAAGCAAAGAGGTTACAGAAGGGTTTGTTGAAAAGTATCCGAATGTTGCCATACTTCAGGGTTATGGTCTAACAGAATCCTCTGGAGTTGGGGCTTCCACTGATTCTTTGGAAGAGAGTCGTAAGTACGGTACTGCGGGACTTTTGTCTTCTTCAACGGAAGCTATGATTGTCGACACCGAAACTGCTAAACCGCTACCTGTTAATCGAACGGGTGAACTTTGGCTCCGGGGTCCCACCATCATGAAAGGTTTGTCTTTTTTTATTTTTTTATGCAAATGCCCAAAATTTGACTTTTACATTCGTTACCTGTGTTTGTTTCTTTCTTTATTTTTTTTAAGCACTTGAGTAAATAAATAATTAATTAGTAAGATCTCAGAGACAAAAAATCCATTTGGAAATTGGGCTCGCCATAACCATTTTGTATTTTAAAATGTACTACCATTTTAAAATGTACTACCAACTTTTATGCTTAGGCCAAGATGTCTATCAAACATTTTATAAAATTTTATTAAACGTGTAGGACTGACCAACCTATTTATAAATGAAAGAAAAAATGTACATTACTTTTAATATGTACTATAATGCTCATAGTATTATTAGATAGATATAAGCTCACTTTCTATTATATATGGTTGTTGTCATAGTTAACATTAAAGACATTGTCATGTCAGGTTATTTCAGTAACGAGGAAGCAACTAGTTCAACCCTTACTTCAGATGGTTGGTTAAAAACAGGAGATGTTTGCTATATTGATAGCGATGGATTCGTATTTATCGTTGATCGCTTGAAAGAGTTAATTAAATACAAAGGATATCAGGTTATAATCATCCACAATTCTATTTTATCTAATGTACTAGTAGTATTCCTAATTTAAAAAACTGAATTAATTACACACAATTGGAACAAAATTAAAAATATAAATATTGTCAATCTCATAAAAGTTCTCTTTATTTTGTTTGATGTTACAGGTCCCTCCGGCAGAATTAGAGGCTCTGCTGCTGACTCATCCTGCTATTTTAGATGCCGCTGTCATACCGTAAGCCTTTCATTTATGGGAGATTATATATGATGAGTTACTAGTATATAATTATAGTTTTAGTTTTTTTGTCTGATTTAATTCATCAAGTACATCAATACTTTTTCTTTTTGTTTTTCTAATGAACTTTATGATGCTTATCTGTTTGATGAACTCCTTTGGAAGAATGTTGCCACATTTTTGGAGGTTTTTTCTTTACATGTTGGAAAAACCATGGATTAAGCAAGTATAGTAGAAATCTCCTTGCAATCCAGGTTATGGAAGCTGTGGATGTCTTACAATTATAGTTTAGGATTTTAGATAATTCTGTTTCATGCATGAGCACATTCATTTTTGAATACTAACTTTTGATTTGATTAACTGCAGACAAATTGCACTATTTGTTACTTTAGTATTTTAAGTTGTAGTGTGATTGAAACTTGATATAATATATTGGTGCATTTTTTTTCATTTCATTTTATTGTTGTATCTTTCTTTCCTTCTCTGTCTCAAATTTAGATTTTGACTATTTATGGTTCTTTTTGAAAAAGAAATGAGAAAAGAAGGGATGATATACTTGGTGTTATCATTTTGTTAGTGTAATTATATGACATGATACTGTGCGTTGAAGTCTAATTTACCTATTCTTCATGAGTAATTAAGACATTTGTGTTATGTATGTGCAATATAAATATTAGGTATCCCGATAAAGACGCTGGACAGATTCCAATGGCTTATGCAGTAAGGAAGGCTGAAAGTAACATATCTGAAAAACAAGTTATAGATTTTGTTGCAGGACAGGTTTGTTTCAAACACTTTTTAATAATGGCACTGTTTTTTCTTATAAGATCATTCAAAACTATCACATCAATGATAAGATGATTTAATTATTGAAATTCAAAATTAAAATTGTTTCTTCATAATGTTACAGTAATTTATTATAGTTTTAATTGATTAAATGATCACAATCTTTACATAGAATTACATTTTAGTAGAGTTTTTGTTTTATGAAATCGTATTCTTTTAAGAAGTTTGACACTATTTTTAATTGAATCTTTTTCTTGCCTTGTCAAAATAAATTGTTACATAATTTTTCAAGTAAATACTGGCCAATAACTAATTAACACTATGAAAATTATATTTATGGGATGTTTTTGATAAATGCTGATACAAGTGATGACACGCTGTACAGGTTGCTTCATATAAAAGAATTCGAAAAGTGGCATTCATATCTTCCATACCTAAAAATCCATCTGGGAAAATTCTTCGGAAGGATCTCATCAAGCTCGCTACATCTAAACTTTGAACAGATGAGCTTTTAAATGATAGGTTTCATCTAGATTTAAGTCTAATGAATCCTTTCAAGTAAAAATCAGCAGTATTGCTTTTCAATACTCTTTGGAGAATAAAAATGTTTTCAAACACTTATAATTTGAACGATGATATTTGTTAAATAAAAGATTTATTTTTATGTTCAAACAACTACCATCTATTTTGTTTTAATCTTGTTATTTTTTCAATTAGTTTGAAATTAGTCTATAATTGTTTATTGCAAATGATTCTCGCTGTCTGTGGCATTCTAGAGATGTAGCCAAATCAAACCACTTATTAAAAGTAAATAAATAAATTGTATGCCAGGCTCAAGCCTTTCAAAGTCTGGTCTGCCTATTCCCACCCCTATCTACAAGGACATATAAGCCTATAATAGTAAGTAAATTTAGGTAAAATTATACTTTTGATACTTTATTTATCTATAGAATTTAAAATAGAAAATAATATTATTAATATAATAATAAAAATAATATTAATAAATAATAAATATATAAAGGTCGGCCTGTCAGGCCTAATATGTTTTTTTATAAATCTAAGTTTGATCTATTTAAATAAATAGACTTTAAAAACACATGAGCGTAGCCTTTTTATTTAATAGACCAGACCATAAGGTCCCTATGGACAGCTTAGTCTATTTCCATTTTGATTTGACATTAATTGTAAAACATTTTTAATTTACTCTCATCAATTTTATTGCGTACATATTTTGACGATATAATATGTGTAATTGAACATATTTTTTGATGACTCACCAAAACATATTATTAATCACTAATTAAATATTTTGTAGTTTTTCAAACAAATAAAAAACATAACCTAATAAATAAAATGGAATTAGGCATTGTTTCATCTCAATAAGCTCTGAATTATTCTTGTTCCTAGTTAAACATAAAGGGGTTCAGAATGTAAATTATGTTTCATCTCCCTATGCTTATTCTTAAAGGGATTTGTAAAGAACTGCAGAAATTGCAGCAAAGGAAAAAAATGCATATCGCATAAAAGTTTAAAAACGACGCGAGCAAGAGAGAAAGAGGAGTGCAAGCTGATCGACGTAGCGTGGCGGTGGTGAACGAAAACGCGCAGAAGAAAAGGAAGGCTTCGGCGTGACTACATGCGCAATTCGTAGAGTGTTCAATGTGTGTCGCGGCTGTTGTTCCTCACTCGTCCACAACTGCGACGACTACGTACCTCTTCGACTGCAACATCTCTCTTGTTCTCTGTCGTAGTTTTATTCTCTCACTCGTGCGTTATCTCTCGATTTGTATATCTCAATATGTTTTCCTTGGGTTATGAGTTTCAAAAGAAAGGAGTTGATTTCGATCTTCTTCTTTGTTCTAATTTTGTGTTTGTTCTGGATCACTGCAACACTTCCCTGTAAAAGTGTTTTGGATATGTTACGGATTTTTTCAACTTTCGTTCAGACGGTAAAGACTAAAATTAAAAATTGTGATATTTGTAAAAATTAAAAATAGTAAAAGTAGTAGGTAGGTCACTTTGACAAGGATGGTTCGTCAAGTAACTAACAAAGTCGATTTGTTTTTGTTGAAGTGTCAATGATATCTTATGTATGCTATTTAATTTATAGTGATATGAACTGGTTTTATATGTATTATAGGTTTGTTTAGTTTTTTTATATTAAAATATATTCATTTTGGTTTTTATATTTAAATTAAATTAAAAAATATTAATATTATTAAATTGAACATCTTTTTCTCAATTCGAATATGAAAATTTACGTGAATTAATTATAATATAATGTATTATTGCTTTTTTTTTCTTTTTATCTTTTCACCAAATCTCACGGTTTGTAATTTTGCCTAATCCTAACGAATTATAAAGAATAACAAAACTAGAAAATGGATGGGAGAAGCGGGCCATGGTATGAGAGATAAAATGAGGGATGTAAGTAACTCGTCCATCACAATTTCAGAAGATTTTACAATGACACTACTTGTTGCAATGATTAAAAATATTTGAGGACATTTTTTTTCATTTTGTTGTTGTTGAGATTTGGGTGTTGGAATATGATCACCGGTGTAAATGACAATTGTAGCGTTGCCATTAGCAACAATGACAATGTTTCTTTGCACGTGTTATGTTATGTAGAGACAAATGTGAATTTTTCTTAGTTTGTGTGTTAGCGGTGATGAAGTGGATAAGATGTTATGATGGTGCGACAAAAATGAACATAAATAAATATGAGGGACCAAATAAGGATATAGCTACTGCATGGAAAAAATAAAACAATATTTATTGGTCATTGACAAAATAGACCGATTCGATGCAATGTATAAAACATGTGGCCAAAACGAAGCTTATATAAAATGTATTTAAGTAAAAGCTAAAATAAATATAAATTATTTGGAGTTTGATTGATTTGAGAAAAATGACAATGAATGTTTTTCTATTTTAAAATCTAATAGTACTGATTTAATTATTATTTTGTAACTAATAAACAATAATGTAATATATTTTAAATAACGTGATATATAAATAATGATTTATAATGATTAACACTCATAAAAATACAATAAAATTATATAAAAAAACTTTTTTTTTTAATTTTAAAAATTATTTATTTTTATAATTTAAGTAATAACATGTGAATAATTAACGTATTTAGATGATTTTATATCATGAAATTGTATGTCTCGTCAATCAAAATATGTCAAATAATTTTTTTTAGTTCAAAAATTCAAGTGAGGACAAAAACTTTCGACTTTTAAAATAAAAATA
>JBBPBR010000005.1:56678530-56714949 GCA_037974775.1 Cicer pinnatifidum | reverse complement strand
TAATAATATTTGTGTCTCTCCTTTCCCTAATTAAGAAGACCAACATAGAAGTTGGCTAAAAGAGAAAAAAAAATCTTACTTTCTTGCATTGTTTTGAAAATGACATATTTTATTTTAATGATAAAGTCAAATAAGACAACAATAATAAAAAATATTTTTATCTTTTCAATCAATACATTTTACTTGAAAATGTATAATTGGTTGAATTTAATGGGTTTAATCGGAGCATCATATACTATGAATAATTTTTCTGGGGTGCTTATAAAGAATGATGACCGTAAAAATGTTATCTCTTCAATTTTTACAAATTCTACACAATAAATTATATTAAAATAAATAAACGATTAAATATAAAGATATGGTGTTACTATGAATATTTATTGAGTACTAATATTAAAAAGTTATAAAATAAATTAAATATGCACGTATGTGGGAGCTTGCCGAAGATGTTATAAGTGGAGTGATTTTAGAAATTAGTAAGTTGGTTTAGTAAAAAATTAAAAGGGTTAGTGTGTGAGAAGGAATGTTTGGAGGGTACGTAGAATTGTCATTGGATTTAGCTGGCCAGACAAAGTAATTAGTTTAATTTTTGTGTTAATTATAATTTTAATCTCTCTATTTTAGTTGAATCATAAAAATAGTTATCACATTTTATTTCTCTCTATTCTTAGACTTTAAACAAAATTTTGGTTCAAAATTTGATAAAATGTTATTTTTTTACGTTTATTTAAGCCACTATGTCTCAAAATCTCGTAGTGCAACAATTGTACTGAGACATATAATTATAAATGGTGTGATGTAACAGCTTAAAAAAATGATACTTCTTCAAATTTTAGACCAAAATTCTATATGAAAACTAAAATTGAAGATAAATAAATTAAAAGATTATTTCCATAATTTAGCTAAAATAAATAAATAGATGAAAATTACAATTAAATCTTAATTTTTCGTTTTATTGGCTATAAAACAAACTTGTTGAATACTTTATGCCACAACCAGCAAAACACGACTTCTTGTCACAATTTTCATTTTGCATTTTTAAATGACTAGAAAATTTGAATTGAGAATTATATGTTTAGACAATAGGCCATTGAAAATCATCATTGCCTCTTACTTCTCAATTAATTCATTAATCGTTAATTGGTGTGAAGGGGAATAATATTTTCTCTTAATTACTTTTCATTTCCTCAAAACACATTATATAATCTTCCCACTAAAGGCAAATAAATCTTAAAATATTTTTATTTTCAAAATTTATTATCTTCTGTTGTGTTTTTACTTTACTCCAACAAATTATTCTTCTCATGTACGTCTCATACTAATAATATCTCTCTCCGTTGAATCACAATTTCAATTATTATTCGTCATGTGATTATGAATGCATCTTTCTTTTTTATTTCATTCTCCTTATTCACATGTTAATTTTTTTTTTATATCTGATTATTATTTTATGACATCTAACCAACGTTTTCGTCTATTTTTTTCACCTGATAATTGATTTAATTCACTAGAACAATAGTGCCTTTTTAGCTTCAAATATCTAATGTCGACTACAAGGACGCTACTAGCGTCCAATTGGCTGATTCTATGCGTTCAATTCGTTAGGATTTTCTTTTAATTAATCGAAAATTGTAACGTCGGCTTAGCGTGAATCTTCTTTAACGCAAACATTTTTACTTTGAATATTTTTCTTAATGAGTTCAATGACCGTGAGTTGACGGTGTGAAATCTCATCCATCTTGCCATTTTGTAAATTTGTTTATGTTTGCACCGACCGTGACTGCGCCAAAAGCCAACGCTAATAATCTAAATACAACTTTGTTCCTTGTAACTTCTTCACGCAAACCCTAACTTTTTTCATTCTCATTTTTCACTCCCTAACTTTTCACCCTCTATCCGCCGAGTGATTAACCTAAAATTGGCACGCGACTCGTCAGTTTCTTGGCTCCACAAACTGTTGCGAAGAACATCATTGTTACAAAGTTGTAGTGGCTCCTCAATTAGCAACGGAATCGTCATTGCGAAGAAGATTTTAAGAGAGCCATCTCTGTCTTCGTGTTCAGTCGTAATTTAAGAGAATCGCATCCTTGTTTTGGTTTTGGTTATCGATCGTGGTTCGAGTTACAGCTTGATCATTTTAGGATTTATATTCGATTTAGCTCTAATTGGTGAGTTTCAATTTCTCCAATTTTGTTTTCGATTTCTCATCGTATTTTACAATAACATTTGCTTTCATCTTTGATTTTCAATCTCTTTTGATTTCTTCGACATCATCTTTGAGTTCTTCGATTTTTATAAAATCTGAGTTGAAATAGGGTATATGGGTGAGTTTCCTCTTCCTTCTAGAATCTCTATTTCTATTTATTTAGTTCTATTCAATTATCTTGACTCAGTTTCGATTGCACCAAAATTTCGCTGCTATCACATTTGGGGCGAACCTTCTTGCTCTGTCCTTTGGTGAGATTTGGTGAATTTTTTTGGGATCTGTATTTTGTTTATATATATTTATTATATGCTAAACATTTCATATAGAATGTTTAAAACACATGAAATACATTATGTTAGAATGAATAAGGTTGGCTTTTAGTAGTAACATGCATTAGTGTTTTGGCCTGCACTATTAGCCTTATGTTGTGGTTGTATATTGCATCTGTCTTCGTATATTTGTGCTTTATTATTTGCTCAATCATTTCTTTGAATTTCATCCCTTCTCATGACATGTATTAGACAGATTCTCTTCAATTTGTAAGTGTTCAGAGCATTAAAATTGATTTCCTCACAATCAAAATTTATTGCTACTTTTGATATAGTTGTCAACGTTATAGGGACTGAAAAGTATTTACTTGGCCTGCTTTGACAATTCCAGTATCATTAGAGAGGACTGTGCAAAAGAATGTGTATCTTTTCCTCAAGGTTAAACGTTCTCTGTTACAAACTTTTCATTCTCTAAATTATTGGAGATAGCTTAGTAAATTTAACTTTTCTAATTGCCACGAAGAATCAATGGTCAAAAAGGCAAATTGACAATAATTTCCTGCTCCAGTGCGTTACATTGTGCTGCCTACCTTTTGTAACCAGCCCTTTTCTCTCTCTCTTGGTTCCCATGTCTTTCCTACGACTTAAATGGGGTTCCAACCATTTTTATTGGTTATTTTTTTTTATTCCAACCATTTTCTTTTTTAGTATAGACAACACCAAAGAGTCTTGTCAGATTGAAGAATGTGTGGATTTGTGGTGGATTGAAAGATAGGAGGGAGGAGCTACCATTTTTCTTCTAATAGGGGGAACAACAATTAATATTTAGTTTGACGTGTTCTGAATTTTGCCTATTTGATTTGAAAATTTGACATGGCAATAATGTAGGATTCTGAATCTGTGTATTCCCTTTTAGTGAAATGGTTAGTTATGTTTGTGTAGGTACTGTTCTTTGTTTATGTTTAATTAATTTGTTGATTTAATAGATTTATAGATCTTTGTTGTCAATACTTGTTAGTTGTTTCTTATTATCTCAGTGTTGTTAAATTACCGGTATATCGCCACTATTGTGCTATTAGTTATGTAGCGGGATTTTGAGCAGACGCTATGAAATCCGATACGCCGTGGCTGATTTGCATGTATGATCAATCAACTAGAATAACTCTGCAGTTTGATATTTGAAGATTCCACTTTCAGAAGCTTCTATCTTGTCGGAATTGCATGAATTCTGCAGTTCAATCTGAAATTCTGAGATATCAATTTCCTTCTCGATATTACTAGGAACATTTACCAGATTGTACACAAGTGACCAACCCTTAGCAGACGACACCTATTAGAATTAAAATCTATCATTCTTATTAAATCTTCTTATTATCTACGCGTGTTCACTTCGCTCTTGAGGATTTGATGTTGTTTGATTTAATTGTCAAGGTTGCTGCTATTAAAATTATTGAACTATTTTGATATTGAAGTAATTTAACTACATGGCTGACTACCTAGCAATACCTAATAAAATGTAAATAAATGGTTATGTTCTTGTCAAAAAGTAACATGAACCTAAATTAACTTATGTCTCTTTTTATGTGTTCATACTTGATTTTTAAAACTCAATTTCATGTATTTCATTAAGTTGGTTTAAAATTTAATATTCACTTGAGAATGGATTTGCTCTAAATATTTGTTTTTTATTTGGGTACTACAGTTGCTGAGGATTCACTTGAGAAGCTTACAATTTGGTTGGACTCGACAAAAAGTAAGTGCATTTTCCAAGCTACTATGTGTCTAATTTCTACTTATGACTTGATATTTTCTTGATGGATGAACTTGTTAGGTTTGTAAATGGAATCACTAAAAATAATGGTTTTCAAAAAGCAGTCATTCTACATTTTAATTAGCATGTGAGACACTTGCAGCTTTTGATGTAAATGTAATACTCATTTATTTTAATCCAAATGCATGCCTCCTTTGATAATTGATTACTAGTAACCAACAACTTTTTTACTTGGTATCTATCCTTCCATAATCTGTAAACTTTCGTTGTTGAGATTGATAATTGATTGCTATTAAGCAATAGCATGTTTTTTTTCCGGTACTAGTTTAGATAGAAGCATGATATATTACAAATACACGCCTGTTATTAGAAAGAATGAAATACAAGGTGATATGATATTCTTTTCAGACTTATGTTGTAGTGACTAATCTCAATTATATATTTTGCATATTTGTGGCGTTGCGTTTATTTTTATTTGATTTATTGATGTAAACATAGTCTTTCTGCGCACATCTTGTTTGCATATGCATTAGGCAACACTGCTAATATGTCAAATGATACCGAGGTTCTAAATGATGTATGAGATTCTCATATTGAATATTTGCTTTTGCATTGCTGAGATGACTGATACTTAGGTTCTTTATGATGTATGAAATTTTCATATTGAATATTTGCTTTTGCATTGCTGAGATGACTTGCATTTACTTACTTTATAATTTAATTTAATGTCTAAAATGAAGATTTTCCTGGTTTTACAATACAATCTATCTAGCACTGTTATGTTTGATATGTTGTATCACTAATCTCACAAGTTTTCTAGTGAGTTTTTTCCTGCACGAACCCTTTAATGGTTGAAACAAATACTAACCGAAGTACTCTTTAATTTTTCCTCTGATGCTTCAATAAACTAACTCCAGATTTTACATTTGCATTGTGTTGCAGTTACTTTTGGTATATTATATTGACAGGTTTAGTTCTGTTTTATTCCTTTGTCCAAAGACTTTGCAGCTGAACAAACAGCATGGAGGGTCAATGTTCAAATGATGGCTCCAGTACCGGCAACATTTCAGGAGAGTCTTCTGATTCAACTGTTCAGCTCAATATCAAGACTCTGGATTCCGGCATATACAGCTTTCAAGTTGACAAAAATGTGAGCTATAATCTCAAATCATGTTGTGTGTTTTCTTTAGTCTTTTTCTGCTGCAATATCCATAAATTTGTATATAGCTCTAAAACCCTGAATTATTTCAGATGCCCGTGACGTTGTTCAAAGAGAAAATTGCAAATGAAACAGGTGTTCCAGTTAGTCAGCAGCGGCTAATTTTTAGAGGAAAAGTCTTGAAGGACGAGCACGTTCTTTCTGAGTATCGTATCCTTCAATTTGTAAAATTTAATTTGAATCCGGCTCATGACCTGGGTTTTAAGATCATCTGTGCATTATGTACATCTGTTATCTTATCTTTATTGAACAATGACTTATTAGTTTGGCTTTTAATAATGTGGATTTTCTTGTCAAAGTAAATGCTATGACATGGAGCAGAGTTTCATATATGATAAAATGGGTTATTGTTTGAAATCATACTGTAGTGCTAATCTAGTTATTTTACAACAATCCTTATCCATCAAAGATGTTGAAAATGGGCATACATTGCATTTAGTTGAAAGACAGCCAAATCAGTCACAGACTTCTGGTACGGGGTCTGGCGAGACAACTAGTACAAATGGTAACCGAGGTATAACTTAAGGCATTCATGGCCCCCCACTCCAACTAGGGTTTAAAGGATTTTTCTTAGATCAAGTTGTATTGTGCTAATTGCTGATTGGAAATTGTTATTGACAGGAAATGATGTTGGATCAGGAGCTCCTCGTAACCGTGTTGGGCAAATTTCACACAGTGTGGTTCTTGGGACTTTTAATGTGGGGGAACAGGGTGAGGGCACTGCTCAAGACCTTACTCGGGTTCGTTACTGTATTCTTTGCATCTATTTTGAGTAGTTAATTCTTTTGCTTTTTGTTCTTTAAGTGTTTGTTTTTCATATAGATGTTGGTGACAATATTTTGCCGAAGAAACATTATTTATCGCTGTTTTATGATTTCAGGTTATTGGGGCAGTTTTGAATTCTATTGCAAATGGGGGCCAGAGCACAATTAATGTTCCTAACTCGACACAATCTTCTTCAGTTAGTATTACTTTATACTTGAAAAGATGACTTATTGCTATAATATCCATCATTTGTGATATACTGGGTTACATTTTGAACGCGTAATCTTCTTATCTATGAATTACTCATCACCCTGAATTAAATTCACAGCCATTTTACTGTCTATGATTTTGATGTGTCTAGATTCTCCTTGAAAGTGCACAATAATTGTTCTTGTCATTTCAAATTGATCTACTTAGATCATGAAGTAATTACATCATATGCTGCGGTATCTATTTCAGCTGGGTTGTGTTTCTTAGTCTTAGGTTTTATATTGGGCCTAACTCATCCTTACAAAATCGGCTTGTAAGGTAGAGTTGCCTCTCTTTATACTCTTACGAAGCTCTGTTTCTTATTCATGTGGGACTTGGGTTTTTCCCGATACTTAGCAAAACATTTTCATCTATTGTCCTGATAGGGTTAAAATGATTATTCATCTACTTTTGGTCTATCTTTTCCCCCTTTATGGTAAAATGAATAAATCATTATTTTTCCTTATGATTCTATAATGCCGTGTTTAATTCCATTTATTTGCCGTCATCAGTATAATTATGAAATAGATTCAGTGCCGTACACAATTGGCCTTGTGAGTTGGTAAATGTTGTTTTGCTACATGCACATCACACTGCAATATATGTCATTTGTACTAAATTGGTATGCATCTTAACTTGAGATGAGTTCATCTTGTCAGGTTCCACCGGGCAATGAAACTGAAAGAATGCAAGCTGGAAATCAAAGCTTAGGCGGAAATCAGGCACCATCTGGACAGGCTTTTCTTGGTCAGGCATTCCAACATTTGCCTCATGTTGTTCAGATTCCTATGGCTGCAGGAGCAATACCTATTCCTTCTCTCAATGCAGTAGGAATATAGTCTCTCTTCTGCACATCTGCTTAATTTTTACTGCATATATTTTAATGCATTTAATATCATTTAACTCTCCCATCATTTCAGCCAATTCCTGATTCACTGAACACGCTGTCTGAGTTCATAAATTGCATGGAACAAGCACTTTCACAAAATGGTAATGGTTTTGAAACTCTTGCCCTTCTATTTAGAATTGAAAGAGCACTCAAATATTTGGATTTGTTTTTGCAGGTTATGTGCCAAATCTATCTTCAACTAACCCTGTAGATCGAGTGGAATTGCCTTCCAATACACAAGGGTTGCCGACACTTGAAGCATTAACCACTGTATTGCATCGTGCCGAACAGTTGCTTAGTGGTCAAGCTGTTGCTGCGCTATCTGTAATAAACACATCCCATTTATATACATATTAATTTTTTCCTACTTTCCGCAATTATTGTATATTAGTTGTTATAGTATAAGTTTTACTGAAAATGGGCAAGAAGACTTGTGTGTTTAAAAAATTGATGGGTGAAATTTGCCTAGGACAATCCTAAATATGTTGCCATTGTCAATATTTTAACCAGTGTTACTGTAAATCATGAATGTGTAATATATATGTGTGCGTCTTGGGAGGAGATAGAATGTCTCCATTATTAGTGGTACTTTGAGGATGCTTTGATGGTAAAAATGTTTATATGAACTGAAAATAATCGAGTTTTCCTTCTATATGTTCTTTATCTCCTATGAACTCTTTGTATCTATCTAATGACTAAACCTTTAAATTGATGTATGGAAATTTACTACTTTTAGCAATCTTGGACTTTGATAGGCTAATATAAGACCTTCAATTTTACTCATAGTATCAGTTGATTGATTGAGAGGCCTTCCATGTACATCACACTTTGTTATGTCTGTTAAATATATCTTAGTATGTGAACTGTGAAGGATGTATTTTTTAATACCCTCTTGTTTGTTAAATTTTCTAATCTTCAGTATCCCGCTCTCCATCCCTGATATATGTTGTTAAAATATTATAAAAGAGTGTAAATAATTAGATTAGATGGGCTGTAAGTATTTCGGCCCGTTAGTATTACAGTAAATTTGGGTTGTTTAATACTCTTTGTCTATATAAAGAAATTTCGTTGTGTAGTTGAAACACACGTGTTATTCAATATGTCTCTCAATACTCTTCGTATTCAACATGGTATCAGAGTCTATTGAGAGACAACTCTAATCGTCAACTACCCGGTGGACCCACTGTCTCCGGTGAATATTTTTTTTGGCAAACTGTGTTCTCAACTCTGGTTTCCCCCGCCTTTGATACATTGATTCTTCATTTTTTGTCCATCCGTTCACGCTCTACCGTAGCTGTCGTCACTGTTTCTGATGATTTTTTTTGACGGACGACCACTCCAGCAGCATCGTACACCC
Organism: Cicer pinnatifidum; assembly: GCA_037974775.1. Taxonomy (NCBI): domain Eukaryota; kingdom Viridiplantae; phylum Streptophyta; class Magnoliopsida; order Fabales; family Fabaceae; genus Cicer; species Cicer pinnatifidum. Next base: position 56,706,224 of record JBBPBR010000005.1, on the reverse strand, counting down.
CAGATTGGCCAAACCTTTCAGTTGCGTCACCAGAAACACCCCATACGTGTCTTCACGCGCCACCTACAACATCCGCGTGTGACGGTGCGTCCGATAGCCGTTCACGGTGCCACTTCTTCCATAGCACTCGCCTCGGCCTCCTGCTTCCATATTTGCCCTTAGTTTTCAGTTTCGAGTTATGGATATATGAGTTCCAGTTCAAACAACCCCTGTTTTCCCAGTTCTTACGTGTTTTCTGACACTCTTTACTGACCATGACGTCTCACTCTGAAACAAAGAGCATCTTCACCAACTACATCACTTTTCCTCTCTCTGTTGAAAAAATGAATGGATCAAATTATGATAGTTGTGCCGCCGACATCAAACTATGGCTACGTGGTCAAGGATACGGGGACTATCTCACTCAAAACCCTGAAAAGGTGAGTGTGACTGAAACAACCAAATGGAAACAAATTGATGTTCAGTTGTGTAGTGTTATTAAGTCTACAATTCATCCAGATGTTAATCCGATTTTCTGTCCGCATCTCACATGTGAATCAGTTTGGAGTCAAGCAAAGACACTATATACTAACGACATACAACGTCTCTATAGAGTTTGTCATCGCTTGTTGAATATCATTACTCCAAAGACACTCGATGGCTCTATTTCGTCAGAACTTGGCACCATTCAAATTGCACTTCATGATTTTAATGAGTTTCTTCCTCCCGCCACAAGTAATCTAGTTGAACAGAAGGAGTTGGATCAACGCAACACCTTCTTCGTGCTCCTTGCACTCTATGGTCTACCCTAGGAGTACTCTGCAACTCGTGATCAAATTTTGGGGTTTGTTACTGTTCCGAATATGTCTACTACCTCAGCGATCCTCCTTCGAGTACCAGCAAAACATCCAGTTGAGCAATCTATTACTCCGGTTCCGGGTGACATTGTTGCCCTTGCCTCTCAAGGACATAATCATAATCGTTCTCGTGGAGGACCATCCAACTCTAAGCCTCGTCCCAAATGTGAGCATTGTGATTTGGCTTGGACACACTATTGATCGCTGTTGGAAGTTGCATGGTAAGCCCTGGCCTTCGGTAAATGCAACTCAGATTGATCCTTCTGCCACTATTCAGACTGCACCATCTCCATAAGGCTCCCCGACAAATTATGAAGATTTTCTTCGATGGGTTCAGAGTCATCCGAACTCTAGTTCTCCTACCTCGGTTGCACACACTGGTAACTCATATGTTTACCTCTCTCACTCATCTTCTCTTGGCCCTTGGGTTCTTGATTCTGGTGTGTCTGATCATGTTAATGGTAATAAAGGTCTCTTTTCTTCACTCTCTACATCTGATTTTTTACCTACTATAACTTCTGCCAATGGCACCCAAACCCGATCTCAAAGAGTTGGCACTGTCCAAATTCTCCCTTACATCTCAGTTGCATTTGTTCTTTATGTACCTGGATGTCCCTTTAATTTACTTTTTAGTTAGTCGATTGACTCGGGTTCATGATTGTATTATTACTTTCACTAATGATAATGTTACCTTGCAGGACCGGAGTTCTGGACAGACGATTGGCGTCGGATGTGAGTCGCAAGACCTTTATTACGTTTCTACATCTTCCAAGACGTGCTCTGCCACAAAGTCCCCTCATACTATCCATGCTCAGCTAGGACACCCAAGTCTTACCAAACAACAAAAGTTGGTGTCTAGTTTATCTAAGTTATCTACTTTACATTGTGAGTTGTGTCAGTTAGGGAAACATACCCGTAGTAATTTTCTTGATCGAGTCAATGAAAGAGTATCCTCTCCCTTTGCTTTAGTTCACTCTGATGTTTGGGGTCCCTCTCGTACTGTGTCTACTTTAGAGTTTAAGTATTTTGTTACCTTTATTGATGATTACTCTCGTTGTACGTGGTTATTTTTAATGAAAAATAGAGATGAACTGTTTTCTATTTTTTAGCAATTTTATCAAGAAACTAAAACTCAATTTGGAGTTTCTATTCGTACCTTAAGAAGTGATAATGTTCGGAAATATTTGTCCCATCAATTTCAAAATTTTATGGCTTCCAACGGTATTCTACACCAAACATCATGTTCTCATACACCCCAACAAAACGGGGTAGTCGAATGCAAAAATCGGCATCTCATTGAAACCACACGAACCTTACTTCTCCATGGAAATGTTCCATCCCGATTTTGGGGGGATGCAGTCTTAACGGCGTGCTACCTTATCAATCGTATGTCATCTTCTGTCCTTGATGGCAATATCCCTCATTCGATCCTCTTTCTCCATACCCTTCTTCACCCACTACCACCTCGTGTCTTTGGGTCCACGTGTTTTCTGAGCCCCCTTAGGACATTAATCCCGAACCTCCTCAGGTAGTTATCCCTATCCCACCCACTCCTATCGAACCTCTCGAGTCTGCCTCCCAACCTCCACGACCACTACAAACATATCAGCGTCATCGCCTATCCTCTGTTGTGCCTGTTCTCATCACAAACTCTCCTCCGACGCCACCTCCAGATCCGGCCCTACCACCTGAGCGTGACCTTCCTATTGCTCTTCGTAAGGATATTCGCACCACCCGTAATCCATCTCCTCACTATATTGATTTATGTTATCATCGTCTTTCTCCTTTACATTACACTTGCTTGTCCTCCTTGTCTTCTGTTTCTATTCCTAAAACTACAAGAGAAACATTATCCCACCCTGAGTGGAGGCAAACAATGCTTGATGAGATGTGTGCTCTACAAAGTAGTGGTACTTGGGAATTGGTTCCTTTACCTCATAGGAAGTCTTTAGTTGGGTGTCGTTGGCTCTATACAGTGAAGGTTGGTCCTGATGGTAAGATTGATCGATTTAAGGCTCGTTTGGTAGCCAAGGGATATACTCAGATTTTTGGGTTGGATTATAGTGATACATTGTCACCTGTTGCCAAAACGGCATCGGTTAGACTATTTTTCTCCATTGCAGCAATTCGACATTGGTCTCTCCATTAACTTGACATTAAAAATGCTTTTTTGCACGGTGATCTTGAAGAAGTTTATATGGAGCAACCACCTGGATTTGTTGCTCAGGGGGAGTCTTCCACCATGGTTTGTCGGCTACACAAGTCCCTTTATAGTCTTAAACAGTTTCCTAGAGCTTGGTTTGGCAGATTCAACTCGGTAGTACAAGAGTTTGGTATGATTCATAGTGAAGCCGATCACTCTGTATTTTATCATCACTCAGGTCAAGGGTGCATCTATCTTATTGTTTACGTGGATGACATTGTTATAACTGGTAGTGATCAACAAGAAATACTCCAGTTAAAACATCTTTGAAATAAATTTCAGACTAAAGACCTTGGTAAACTCCATTATTTTTTTTGGTATTGAAGTAGCCCAATCCAAGGATGACTTCATAATTTCACAAAGAAAATATGCTATGGATATTTTTGAAGAAACATGTCTATTGAATGCCAAGTAAGTTGATACTCCTATAGATTCATATGTCAAACTCCTACTCAATTAGGGGGAGCCTCTATCAAATTCAGGAAAATATAGGAGATTGGTTGGAAAATTAAACTATCTCACAATCACTCGTCCTGACATTTCCTTTATTGTCAGTGTGGTAAGTCAGTTCTTAAATTCTCCTTGCCAAGAACATATGGATGCTGTAATTCAAATTGTTAAATACATCAAAATGGTACCTGGAAAAGGTCTCATTTATGAAGATAGAGGACATACTCAGATAATTGGCTACTCAGATGCCGCTTGGGCATGCTCACCCATAGATAGACGATCAACTTCTGGGTATTGTGTACTTGTCGGAGGAAATTTAATATATTTGAAGAGTAAGAAACAAAATGTTGTTGCAAGATACAGCGCTGAGGCATAATACAGGGCCATGACACTAGTAACATGTGAACTCATCTGGTTGAAACAGTTAGTAAAAGAATTTTAATTTGAAGAGGCCAACACAATGACAATAATATGTGATAATCAAGCTGCATTGCTCATTGCCTCAAATCTTGTTTTTCATGAGAGGACCAAGCATATTGAGATTGACTGTCATTTTGTTAGCAAAAAGATTGAATCGGGTGACATCGTCACTAGCTTTGTCAATTCTAATGATCAGTAATCAGTTATCAGATGTTTTTCACAAAGTCATTGTGAGGTTTCTAGAATTAGTTATATATGTAACAAGCTGGGTGCATTTGATTTATATGCTCCAGCTTGAGGGAATGGTAAAATATTATATTAGAATGTAAATAATTAGATTAGATGGATTGTAAGTATTCTGGCCTGTTAGTATTACTGTAAATTAGAGGTTTTTAATAAAGAAATTTCGTTGTGTAATTGAAACACACAGGTTATTCAATATGTATCTCAATACTCTTTGTATTCAACATGTGTTGATGCGATGATACATAAATCTGGCAAAATCCGACTCAAATAAAAGTGCTTCTTCTATTTAACACATATTTAATCATGATGAAGTACATTTTAACTGTAAGGATATGTTAATGTCAACTACTCAGTTTTTTCATCCATTATTTTTTATCTGATTCTGTTTTACTTGTAATCTGTGACTCTAGCATATTGCAGGACGAATGGAGCGAGAGGGAACTTCTGCGGATCTAGGTATAAGAGGTCAAATACAGTCAGAGTCAGTTCAGATAGGAATTGCTATGCAGCATTTGGGTGCACTTCTACTTGAACTAGGCCGAACTATGTTGACATTGCGAATGGGACGTTCTTCTGTATGTTTTCATTATTTTCATTTGTGATTTGGTTTGCTTTCTTTTGTCAAAATACGGTTAATAATCATATTCAAATTTTAGGCAGAATCTGTTGTTAATGCTGGACCAGCAGTTTATATTTCTCCATCAGGGCCAAATCCTATAATGGTGCAGGTTTGTCATTTTTTATTGATTCAGTTTATTTGATTATTTGATTAAGTTGATACATACATGCAGATAGATTGTCAATAAATGATTAAATATGAAAGAGTCAGTTGACGAACATTTTAATTTCAATGCCCTGTCCTAGTCATGCTGTTTCAGCATATATATTCATACTTGGGATTTCATGCTTTTTGGAAAGATATAAGCTATATTTTCGCCACTTTGCAAGGAGAAATAGATGTTATTCATTAAATTACACTTTAACTTGTGTTCTCTGTCTCATGTTAATTAGTTCCATAGATTGTTCATGAAAGAAGAGATTTTTACGAATGATAAAATATTGTTAGGTATCTGATTGTATTCGTTCTTGTTTTAATATAAGGCTAATTTACTGCTGTATGGTTACATCAAAGAAGGAGAAATTAGATATCTTTTTAAGACGAAAAGTGAACTTCTGTAAGAGAAAAGAAGTGGAAAATTTGGGCAAGGTTTATTAAGAAAGTAAGCTAGTCAAGAGACATGACAGGGAAATTGAAAAAAATCAATAATGTAGTAAGGCTGCACAGTCTTTCTTTGTAGAGAAAATTTGTTTTATAAAATGGAATGATTCAATTCTGATATGCTGTACCTGGAGTGTACTTTAGTATTGTATTCTGAACAAGTTAACGTGCAGAGTACTCGACCTTGTATGCACCCATTACTCGACTTTTATCAAAATATGAAATACTTTTGCATATTATTTTTTTTGGATTCGGTTCATTGAGTGCTTTAGAGTTCTACTTGTAAAAATCTGTGTTGAACTTGAAGCTCAATGTTGAACCCACCCATTAACATTGTATTTTCCTGGCTCATGTGGTCTAGAATCAGGTTTATCCCTTCCTAGTAAAACCATCGGAGTGAAAACAAGTTCAGATTGTTAACCAATCTAATCTGTGTGGTTTTGTTGATACTTTTTATATTAATAACTGTATCTGGTTATGCTGATATCGTGCCATTTGCAGCCTTTTCCACTTCAGACAAGCTCCCTCTTCGGTGGCCCTCTTTCTTCTTCAACTCCTGCAACTTTAGGCACCGTTGGTGTTGGAAGTGTTCCTAGGAATGTAAACATTCACATACATGCTGGTAAATAAAACTAATTGTACTTGTCCTGGTGAAATATACAACATGTTTTAATTTTGCTTCTGCCAGGTGCCTCTCTTGCACCAATTGGCTCTAGGCCAAATAATGGAGAAGGGACAAGAAACGAACACCATAGTGAGCCTGGTTCTGGCGATTCAGGATCAACACGGGTTTTACCTGTTAGAAATGTCATATCAACAAGTTTCCCATCTAACCCTGTTGGCACTGGAACTACTGGTAGCACACCAACTGGATTTGGTATTTCTACTTCACAGCTACCACCTGATTCAGCTCCATTGTCATCTGTTTTAGCTGAAATCAATTCTCGTCTTAGAAACTCTGTTGGTAATATGCAAGGAGATAACACAGTTCTTTCAGGTGGTTAGCAATTTATTGTTTTTAATATGTATGGGTCTCAATACAATAGCATCTGTTTCTTCTCCTATGCAGTGTTGTCAGTGGCGGAGAGCCAAATGTCCGACATATACATATGAAAGACGGCGTATCGGGCCATGATGGACAGAGAAACAATACATAGTTATTTGTAATTGTATAATAAAAAATGCAAAAATATACAAAAAATACTGTGTTTGATAAACAGAATTACAATAACAATTTAAATAAAGCGTCAGATGGTTGTGGTTGCTGTCAATGATGGTGACAGTTTCTGTTGGGGAGTGGTCACCGCCGAATGTTGTTACTGTGGGTGGTGATTGGATGGGGTAGGAGGGCCGTGAGTGGTGGTTGCTCAGGGTTGAGCCATTGATATTATGAGAAGAGAGTGGAGGTGAAAGTGTAAAACAGAAACTGTCAGTGGTAACTCAAGTCTGTTTTTCAATTTTAGGGTTTTAACAAATTTTGGCCTGTTTTTTTCTCTCATTTAGGCTTGATTTGGGTTGGGTCACACAACCCAACCCATGTTTTCTTCATTTTGTAAGGGTTTCTCCGCCATGGCCGACAATTGCGGCCACCATAGTGGGGCCATGTAAAACCCAATACACCATTGCTGCTGTATGGTGCTCTGACAATACTGCTCCTTTTTCATCTCTTTTAGCTGAAATCTCTCCTTGTTTCCTTAGAAACTTGTTGGTAATATGCAGGGAATAGTTCTGACGGATAGTTGCGCATATATATATATATATATATATATATATATATATATATATATATATATTTTCCCTTCTTTTTCATTATATGTGTAGTCTCAATACAATCACATTAAATTTCAAAACTGTTTTGCTTCCAATCAGGCCAAATGCAATTTACTAGCAGGGACTTGAGATCTGAACCAAGACCTGCACAGGGAAATGAACAAAGAGATACTGTGGAGATGAGTGGCTGTGCGGCTTCCAGTGCATCCTCAGTTGGTTGTACTTCTGAAAGTGTTGTAGAGAAGGTATTACTTTTGTTTATACCTGGTGATATATCTACCCCATAGATATATCTACCCCATACAAGCATATATTTTAATTGACTAATAGTTAATCTGATCACTACCAGCCCGAAACTGAGGCAATCAAAACCTGTAGTAATGACGAGAGAGATGTTTTGGTTGACAAATTTGTTTCAAGTTCTTCCGATCAAGATTTACAAAGTTGTTCTAGTGGAGAAACAATGGTAAAATCAGAAAAAGTACTGGATGCTCCATCTGCTAGTGAAAGACGAGATGTAACTGAACCTGCCAAAACTGCTCCTCTTGGACTGGGTGTGAGTGGGTTGGAACGTAAGGTAAGCTTATTGTTTATGTTTTTGTGAATAAGTAGCTCAAATTTACTAGTTGAAACAACGTGCTATGCCAATGGATTTGTTTGTTGGGAGGGTTTTTGCATGGTGTTTGAAAATTTGCTGAATGAGTCCTTTTTTGATGTTATATTCTTTTATATACTTGCAGCAGTAGTTCCCTCCAGCCCTTCATATTTTATCCACAAGTATAGGTCATATTTGTTGTAATTATGATCGGGAAGAAAATAGAAACTGAATTATTACTATGGTTTAACTTATAAGTACTTTCTGTCCATCATACAAAGCGACAGGGCAGACAGATATGTCTACCATTGGATTCAAATTGGGTGGATGAAATGGCGGAATTATTGGGGTGGGATATGCGATAGGAATAAAAATACCTCACAAGTTTAATGTAAAATTTTATCGCATATGAAACTTAACGTTTGGCTGTAAAACGTCAACAAGAAAGTTAGCTTATTGTCATGGAGATAAGTGGTATGATGGATATGCAAAATGGGATTGTAAATACAATTATTCAATAGAAATTCGGGGTAGCTCCCATTGTATAGAAAATGATGGATTCTTGTCTGTGATGTGGGCATGTATGGGTCGACATGTACAATGTACAAATGTTGGTAAAGAATGATTTTTCTTTAGCCTGATACATGGCAAAAATTTATGGCATCAACTGATTCATACATCCAACCGCACCCAATGGAGAAAAGTTTGGTGTTGGTGGTGGGGGGTTGTTTGATGACATGCTTGATCAGATACATTATATGCTATTCTGCAATTTAACCTTCAAGTCTTTTGTTTGATGACATGCTGTGATGTTTAATATATATAAATATATATATATATATATATATATATATATATATATATATATATATATATATATATATTGATTTTCTATTATTTTTTCTCCCCCCAGGGATGGGGAATGGGGATATGGTTAGATTTTATTTATGGGAACATGTAATATAAAGGGTAAGAAACTGAAAAACAAGTCATTTTGGAGGCAGTTGCATACTGGAAAGAAGATAGAAAGCTTATTGAACTGCATGGAGTGTGTTGCACAGTTTTTGACTTTTTGTTGCAGTAGAAGTATAGAATTGTAAACTTGACACATATGTTCATTGGCATAGACTCTTGGTGAACATGTTTTGAAACTTCTCTTATTGTTAATCATATTGCATGACTACATTCTTGACTCACCCTTCTTAAATGTTCAGAGGCGAACTAGACTTCAACCTCCTGCAGGTAAAGGTGCTGATGGAGGGTCCTCCAGTTCTTCCATCAACCGAGGTCAGGAAACCAGGACAGATAGTCAACATATATTGCAAACACCTGCGAGTCAAGGATCTGCTGTGATTAATGCTGATAGGCCGTCATCTCAGCGACCCATGCCCTCCGGTGGTAGTCAAATTGATGTGGGCGGTTTAATGTCTCAGGTTCTACATAGCCCTGCTTTGAATGGTTTGTTGGAAGGGTTTTCACAGCAAACGGGAGCTGACTCATCCGATGGCTTGAGGAATATGTTGCAGCAGTTCACACAAAGCCCACAGATGATGAACACGGTTAATCAAATTGCACAGCAGGTTGGTAGTCAGGATATGGGGAATATGTTAACTGGAATGGAAAGAGGGCAGGGTGGTGGTGTCGACTTCTCTAGGATGTTTCAACAGATGATGCCCATTGTATCTCGAGCCCTTGGAGGGGTAAATCCTCCATCACTATTCTCTGCTGCAGAACCAGAAATCCAGGCACCCCACCGAGATGAAAATTTTGATAATCAAAGTTTACAGGTTTGCATACATGTGCTTAGAGAAAGGAATAGTCTGTATTACTTCCCTTGCATGTTTTATAATTTAGGCAAGCTGTTAAGATCAGTTAAATTTCTTTTGGCTAGTTATTCTGGCATTTGATGGAAGTCCTTTTCAGCTCATACTGTTCTACTTCAAGCTTTAAGTGTATTTTGTTTGTATTTTCTCATTTGTGAGCTAAGTTTTGGCAACAAGTTATAATTGAGAATACACGAGAATAATTAACATGCTGCATCTTTGTGACAAATTGATGTGGTGGCTAGTTTCTTTCTATGATTTTTGCCTGAAGCATCTTCAGTACATAGTACATAGTAGTTTACTAATGATTTAGTGGGGCTTACCGTCCTAAGTTTTACACTCTGATAATCTTGTAAATATTTTCAAAAATCTTTGGCTTATTTTAGATTTTTTTATTTCATAAACCTCCAAACATAAATGCTGATGATGGAGTTCTTAGGTTGGTCTTAGGTGGTCAAATTGAAGCTTAGCTATATGGTTTTGATGGATAACACTGTCAAAATGCCTTGGCAGCTGGTCAAAATGCCTTGGTCTGTTTGGCCTGTAAATCAACCTCTATGTTTCTTAAATTTTCTTTTTCGTTAGGTATTCAAAAATATTTTGGACTATGAAGAGCTTAATAAGATCTGGGTAACTTGCTGTAAGTAAATATAAACTGCTGTCATAATAGTTGTTCTATTATGACTGTTTCCTTCTTTCTCCAGCCTGATCTTCAACCAGTGGCCGAGAGGATTGATCGCCAGAGTCCACCTACAGATGTGTTCCGTGCTGTAGCTGAAAATGCTGTGCAGCTGTCTGGGAGTGGAAGTGCTGCTGCTGATCTTTTGGATGAGTTATGTTGCAATGAGAGTCTTGCCAGTGTAAGTATACGTTTATATGATTTGTTGTTTGATATGTGATATGCAAACTACATTTATTCTTTTGCTTGATGGTTTGTGCACAATCGCATCAAAAATTGAATTTCTTGGTCGTACAGGAGTATATGGAGATGTTGCGGTATGATGTAAGTCAGCTGCTTGAAGGAGGCTCTGAGAGGGACAAGTCCTAATTCAAGTTTATGTGAGTTTGTTTCTTCATCTATTGTCTGTCAACTCTAAACCCTCCAGAAAGGTGTGATTTTTGGCGTGTTGTGTCCTATTTATTGGTATGGATCATGAACTCCAGATTCTGCGCGGCGAAGTTTGTTGCACACCACATGCCTGTTTCCAATGTTGGATTGAAGCGTTTGATGGCCTCCACTGTCAAACGTTACTATAGTTTTGATTTGCGGACAGTGGATGCTTTGATCAAATATTGTTGTACATCTTGTGGTTTCACTGTTTTCAATTATAAATGACTAAATCTTGTTGCTATGCAAATACCTTTCGATTATTTATTACCCATCTCTTAGTTAGGGTCGTTTCAGTGTTTTTGAAGGCGTCGATCGAATCTAAAAATTGCATCTATAAAATCACAATTCTAGTATTAAGATTAAATATTCAGAATGGGAGGTAGCGATTAGTAGACTATAGGAGTTGTATTTAGAGTGGTGGGAAACTAGATATTTATCTTAGGTATAAGGTGTAAATATAAAATTTTAGAGGTTAGGGTATATTAGGTACAAAATTAAAAATCAATGTAATTTTTAAAGGTTAGGGTATATTATATTTTTTTTTAGATCCTCCTTAATTGAGGGTCAGATGTCAATCTTGTGGTTGTGCATATTAATAGTCAGTTTTACTTTTAGTATGGGATGTGATTTTCCCTAAAATATAGGAGGTGATTTTGTCTAAAATATAAAAGGTTAATAGTCAGTTTTGCGATGTGATTTTGTCTAAAATATAAGAGCTTCGTTAACCCAAACTTTGTTTGTTGTAATAGATATTTGACGAGAGAAGTGAGGGTATAGAAAGCGAAAAGTTGAGGTGGTTCATTCTCAAATGGAGAGGGAACACATATTTAAAGTGAAATAAAAATTCACAATTAAATTCAGTATTATGTGTATATATTTTTATAAGCAAGAAAACAATTTGTTCATAACATTTAATTTTAGTCACTTTTTCAACTTTATTTGTTATTTATTAAAAAGACATTAGAAAACACATTTTGGTTGTGCTACTTAGAATATAATCATACATTTTAAACCAAAACTCTAATTGTGTCGGATAGTAAATGACATAAATAAATGTATGTGAAATAAAAAATTGTTAGATGTACTTTTTAGTTATTATAGGGGAGATGTGTGTTTTTCCAAAACTAAATGGAGTGTTAGTGTCATTTAAGATGAACTCAAAACAAAGATAAATGCAATTTTTCTTGTTTTTTAAGTTAAAACACAACTATTTCACAAATTTGAGATATTAAATTATCCAACTATCACTCATTTTTGTGTGATTAAGAATATTAATTATATGTCATTAAGCCTTTTCTCTCGTAAAAACATGTTTTTTTACCACCTCAAAGAGAATATTTTCTTGCAAATGAACAAAGAATTGAAAAATTGTTTATACATAAAATCATAAAGGACATTTCCACACAAAAAAAATAACAATTTTTTGTTATAAACGAAATATAAGATATATTGATTATTGAAGAATCAAATCAATTTACTTTATAAAGAAAATACTAATGGACTTCTATGATATGGTTGACAATCACTAAAAGACAATTCCCTTGCACTATAGCTATTTCTGCAGTTATTTAAAGATTAAAAATATAGTATAGTTGTTTGTTTTGGTTTTTTTTTCTTGTCAATTATTGTATTTATTTTGTTGATGCTAAAAGCGCAAAAATTCTTTTATTTTCTATCTCTATTTTGATGAAATGAAACTAAAATTTTTATTCTTTGTTGTAGAATGATCTGAGAAAATTTTGAATGAGTTCTGCATAGGTTGAGCCGACTTAATATGGTGTGTTAATCTATTTAAAAATTTATTTAATTTTAATATTTTTAAATAAATAATTAAACATATATTTTAACGACAGTATACATGAATATTGCTACATTGATGCTTCATTATTTGAATAGGAGAGATGGGAGAGTGGCACATCTGCATAATGAGATGATACAAAATAAGAAAATGATTGAAAATCGTTGGCGTATAAATTCGTCACATGTGAGACGATGCCCTACCTTTGGAGTCAATACACTACAAACAAAAGCAGCAGCAACCACCCATACACATTCGTAAAACAAATCCATGTGATGTGGGAGACAAAAACACGCACGATGCAAATGCTCAGCTCAGCTCAATTAATGACCCACCACCGACACCTATTTCATTTTCTTTTGCACTGAAGCCGCCCCCTTTTCTATGTCAATGCAATATATGGGAAATGGATTCCATGCGTTTGATACTGGAAAGACACAATGACTTTGCTTAAACTATTACCATTGATTATATCCAACGATCTAAAAAGTTACTGTATAATATTCTTATGTTTTTGTGTTTTAATTCACGTATACACACAATTTATTTTTTTCTTTTTAATTTTTTTAAAATATTTTATTTTATATCTATTTTTAATGCTTTCTTTTTGCTTATGATTTATCAAAAAAATATTATTTATTTGAATAATAAATATCTATATTTATTTATATATAAAAGGAAACTAAATTTCGATGTAACAATTTTTTTAAAATTTTATCCTTTAATTAAAATATTTTGTTATGTCACATTTGAAAATTTTAAAAAATAATTGTGTGTGTAATAATTTTAAAAAATGTTACACCAAAGTAAATTATTTTTTTTTAGTAGCTTTCTTATATTAAAGGTAATTTTATTTAAGACACATCAGACATTAATTCTAGTGAGAACGTCTGTTTTCTCTATTTATTTGTTGTATTCTCACAAGAAATAAATAAACATTTCCTAAAAGTGTTATTTGTCTTCTCTTGAGTTTTTGTTGCATCTAACACTAATTTTCTTTTAAACATAAGTCTAGATATTTTTTTAATACAAGTTCTATTTGAAATAAAAAATATTGCCTCTAAATATAAAACAATTGATATCAAATATCCTCATTTTTTAGTTTACTATTTAAGTTACATTTAAGGATCATAAAACAACTGTTTATATATTTCATTAACTACTCATATTGATCAAATTTATTAGGAGCGTGATTTTTATTAAACTAACTTTTTTTTTTAATACTGTGGATAGAAAAATAAGTGTCTTATTAAATAGATTTATTTGACTTTTTGACTTGATTTATTTATGTATATAGTGCATGATATTTTAGGTATTTGTTAAATTTTGTTCTCATAAATTGGGTACTTTACTTTGACTAAATGAATGAAATTGGAATGATTTATGATTTATTTAACAAATTTAATAAATTGGGTATTTTATTTTGAAAAAAGAATTTATAAAAAAATGATTTGTTAAATGTGTCCGTCCGGACAATCGTGGGCATGTGGTTGTTATTAAATACTCTCGTCTCTCTAAGTAGGAGTGAGTAGTCAGTCAGTCACCTAGGCAGCTAGCTCGTTGAGGTAAGTAAAATGGGAGTGAATTTGGTGTTATTAGGTGTTACTACTCTTTATCTTTTTACTACTACTATTCTTGTTGTTGCTGAAGATCCATACAGATTCTTCAATTGGAACATTACCTACGGAGACATTTATCCACTTGGTATTCGCCAACAGGTAGCTTTCTTCGATCACTTTCATCTTTCCTTTAATATTACTAGCTAGATCTGAATTCTCAATTAATTAATGAATGCAGGGAATACTTATCAACGGCCAATTCCCAGGTCCAGACATTCATTCTGTTACCAACGACAATCTCATTATCAACGTCTTCAACAGTTTGGACGTCCCCTTTCTCATTTCCTGGTAATTAAGCAATCCTCTTTTTGAGATGTTTGTTTCTTTGTTTGTTTGTTTGTTTGTGAAGAAAGGATAGTGCATTCCCAGATCTACCACCATCCTCACTTGTCTTACTCCATAACTTAGTTTGGCTTTCTACATTTAGTAATAAATAATATGAATTAGATGACCGATCATTCATGCTTTGCTTTGCTTTGCTTTGCTGTGTTCCGCTAGGCTAGCAATGAAATAAGCATTAAGTTTTGTTTGGTAAATTAAACTTACTAGCTAGTACGGAAAAAAAAATACAGGAATGGAGTTCAGCAGAGAAGGAACTCATACGAAGATGGGGTATTTGGAACAACATGCCCGATTCCTCCGGGAAAGAACTTTACATACATACTTCAAGTTAAAGATCAAATTGGGAGCTTCTACTATTTCCCATCTCTTGCATTCCACAAAGCTGCTGGTGGTTTTGGAGGAATTAGGATACTAAGTAGGCCAAGAATTCCAGTTCCATTCGATGATCCCGCTGGTGACTACACTCTCCTCATTGGTGATTGGTACAAATCCAACCACACGGTAATAATTCTTTACTTTCCCATCTCTTATTACTATTTAACATTGACTTCATGTATATTTGTGTGACAGCTGGGTGTGTGTAACATGTCCCCCAAGTGGATCAAATCCCAACTAACTTTTCCCATACCATCCACATGCATTACAGTACTAAATTAGAAAGGAGATCCCGATCGGAAATTAATTAATTATTATTTTTATTTACAGGATTTGAACGCCCAACTTGATAACGGTAAGAAGTTACCTTTCCCTGATGGAATCCTGATCAATGGTCGTGGATCTGGCGGAGCATCTTTGAATGTAGAGCAAGGAAAGACTTATAGACTTAGAATATCAAACGTTGGGTTGGAAAATTCACTAAACTTTCGCATACAGAACCACAAGTTAAAATTGGTGGAAGTGGAAGGAACTCACACACTTCAAACCACTTACTCATCCCTTGATGTACACGTGGGTCAATCATATTCAGTTCTATTCACCGCTGATCAACCTGCTCAAGATTATTACATTGTTGTTTCCTCTCGATTTACAAATCCTGTACTCACCACCACCGGAATCCTTCACTATAGCAATTCTGCAGGCCCAGTATCAGGCCCACCTCCTGGTGGACCCACTATCCAAGTTGACTGGTCCTTGAACCAGGCCCGTTCCATTAGAACTAACTTAACTGCAAGTGGACCAAGGCCAAACCCACAAGGTTCTTACCACTACGGTATGGTAAACACAACAAGAACCATCATACTTTCAAGTTCACCTGGTCTAGTCAATGGTAAACAAAGATACTCAATTAATAGTGTTTCTTATATTGCCCCTGACACTCCTCTTAAGCTTGCTGATTTCTTCAAGATCTCTGGTGTTTACCGTCCTGGAAGCATAACTGATAGACCCACTGGCGGTGCCATTTACCTTGACACCTCTGTTTTGCAAACTGACTACAGAACTTTTGTAGAGATTGTCTTCCAAAACGACGAAGACATCCTTCAGAGCTATCATCTTGATGGTTACGCTTTCTTTGTCGTTGGGTAACTATCTATCATTTTCAATGCTTAATTAATTAACATACATAGCAACCACTCTTTCTTTCTAGTTACTAATATATATTATAATGAATGAATGAATGAATGAATGAATGAATGAATGAATGAATGAATGAATGAATGAATGTAGTATGGATGGAGGACAATGGAGCCCTGCTAGCAGGGACCAGTACAATCTTAGAGATGCAATTTCGCGCTCCACCACTCAGGTAAGGATTACATGTCCTATGTTCATTATGAAACAATGTTTGATTGTATATACTAATATTGATTATGGGGTGCAGGTATATCCCAAGTCATGGACTGCTATATATGTTGCGCTAGACAATGTGGGAATGTGGAACTTAAGGTCTGAATTTTGGGCAAGACAATACCTTGGCCAACAATTTTATATGCGTGTATACACAACATCAACCTCACTGAGAGATGAATACCCAATTCCTAAGAATGCATTACTTTGTGGTAGGGCAACTGGAAGACATACTCGACCCCTTTGAAGAAGGAAGAATCCCAATTAGCCTTTAGAATATCATCAAAAGCAGCTATCTTATTTGCTTTTATTTTGGTTTATTGTTTGGTGCTTTCACTATAATTTATGTTGGAAATGTATTATTTGAACTATAAATGACCCCAGCTTGAGGTCACATTCTTTCCAATAAACAATATAATTCTATTCCATTTGTAATTTCCAAAAAGTTTACTATAATTAATACAGAAGTGTAAAGGGAATGACAAGTCTGGCATTGGCAGAGCAAAGTTTGCGTTCCATTTACCATTTATTGTTAATACCTTTGCCATCTTCTATTTCTGTGGAGAAAGCAACGAGCTCCCATTTGAACTATCCAGGATGATTGCGTCGTTTCATATTAAGAGCTTTACGATAAGGGACTTGAGTTTTTCTTGACCCAGTTTTATGCTTCTAAGGCATTGTTCATCAGACTAGGAAACTCCACAACAAAATGAGAGTGGAAATGACACGTCCCGTGTCTTTAAAAACATAAATAATAATAATAATAATAATAATAATAATAATAATAATAATAATAATAATAATAATAATAAAACATAAATAAATAAATAAAATCTACCCCAACCCACCTTCTTTTCCCATCCTATTTTTTCTTTCTTCTTCTCTCCCCTCTCGGCTGCTTCACCCCCACCTCACCCTCTATTTTCATTTTTTTTTTTTCTTTTCTTTCCTTTTTTTCTTATTCTTCTTCTCACTTAAAATCACAAACTGATCTTCTTAAATCTTAAACTCGCCGGGAGGGTATACAAGTGTTTGGGTAGGATTTTTGGGGTTAGGGTACCCACTTCTCGAAAGTTGTTTATTGAAACTCTTTGAAGTAAATGCACAACTTTAAATCATTAATGAATCTCTAGAAAAATTTCGTTTTATTTAAAAAATCTTATTTTTGTGCTTATAGTAGATTTAAATGATTTTTATAGTTTGGTAAAGTTACTTAAACTTTAAAATAATTTTTCTAAAATCTTGAGAATACGTTTGATACTCAAATTTGTTCGCTGAAATTCTGCCAACTACTCTGAAAATTGTTGGAGAATAAAAGTAGTCAATTCTTCATAGTTGTTATTTGACAATAGTCATCATCATGTATTTTTATAATGCTATAATTATTATTTTACTCGTTAAAGTATTTATTTAAAAATTTGGTGAATACAACCTTTAAAATTTATCTAGATTTCGTCATTTATTTATTTTAATGGTTTTTGTTATATGATATGTCATTAGTTTGATTTACGTATGAGTTAAAAGTATTTAAATATTAAATTATTATGCGATTGAATATGTTTTTTATGAATTACGATGAAATGAGAGATGATTTTAAATACGTGTTTTGAGAAATTGTTGTTATAATTATGAAATCGTTAACGATGTTAAGTGCACCTAGTTACCCCGTTTAGATCAGAGAGAGTTACCTATTAGATGAAGTCGTTCATATGAGAACTGTCGTACGTAGGAGGAGAAGGCTATCCGAAGCCACACTTAAGAAAAATGTCACCCTTAAGAGGAAATTGCTATCAATGAGATGAAGGCGCCTTTTGATTCTCAAGAATGTGTATTTTTACTTGTTTGATTTTTATGATGAATTCAAGGTTGTTCATTTTGATTTCGCTTCATTATTAATTGGATTTTTAATATTTCTATCTGAACGGTTAAATTATAAGTTTAATGATTTTATATGTGTATATTTTAATTGAGAATTATCTAGATTTTTAAGTAATATTGTTTAACATATTTGCCACTAGATTGCAAAACAATTATTCGTGTCTTTTGTGTTTCCCTTCTAGTTGATGGCGGTCGTTGTCTCCTCACTGAGTCTTTGTACTTACCCCTTCATGTTGTTCATTTTTTTCGGATTCGCAGACAGTTGAGTAGCAAGCTGTTAGTAGATTAAAGTCTCGACCATATTTCTTTTTGGTAGACCTCTTTAATCGAGAACCATTTTTTTAAAGTATATTGAGTCTGATGTAATTTGCAGCTAATTTGGAGTCTAGAAAGTTTTATTTATAGGAAATGTATTAAACAATTAGATTATGTTCTTTGGATTATGAATGAATTGAAAGTTAAACAAGAATTTTATAAATTTGGGAATGTTGAAGTTACAGAGGATACTCTGTCGAAATTTCGAAAATAATATATTTTTGAAATAGTTATTGAGAACGAGTTAGTTGTTTAATTATTAAGTTAGTTGATAGGTTTGCCATGCTAGAGGTATAGCTTGTGCGTCGGTCGCAGCGTTTAGTTATTATTTCAGTGGCAAGTCTATCAACTAACTTAACAATTAAACAACTAAATCGTTCTTAATAACCATTCCAAGGATTACAATTTCTTCTTTGAGGTCTTTCACATCAAAGTTGTTACACAACAATGATTTCACAATATTTAAGCAAGAATATTTGAGACAAATATGAATAAGTTGTCTACATGGAGACTTATGATAATGTAAATGTCATTTTCAGATTTGTAATAATTACATTTGTCACTTTCATTCACTTTAAACTCATTTGATATAATCAATCTATCAAATTTTTATACAAAAACTTATATAACTTACAAACCTTGATTTCTTGTCCATGAATCACAAAATCTTTAGGTTTTTCCATATAGATTTATTCTTCCAAGTCACCATTTAAAAAAAGTAGTTTTGACATTCATTTGATGTGCCACCAAGTTATGAATAACAACAAGTGACACGAGTACCTTAATTGATGTAATTCTTGTGACCGGTGAAAAAGCGTTGAAGAAATCTATATTTTCTCTCTTTTTAAAATATTTGGCTTCAAGACAAGCCTTATACTTATCACTAGTTTCATCAAATTTTAGTTTCTTTTTCACAATCCATTTACAACATATCGGTTAGCAACTAGGAGGAAACTCTACTAAATGTCTGGTCATGTTAGAATATATACAATCCATCTCATCGTTTATAGCCTCTTGCCATATATTTGCATCCAAAGATGACAAAATCTTCATGAAGTTTTGCATGATCCTCTTCTGAAATATAGGTCATAGAATCGAGTCTATAGTTTTTAACAAATTTTGCTCTCTTACTTCTTCGAGATTCTATTTCACCTTATTTGTTGTTTTTGGTGCTCTTGATTATAGGAGGGTGACTTGTTTCGGTGTCCCATTATTTCTCAATTTGAAAAGGAATATATTTTCATAAAAGTCAACATCATTTGATTATATGACCATTTTAGCGTGTAGGTCTTAAAACTTATACATTTTGTTCTTTATTGTATATCCAATTAATACACGCTCATAGACTCAACTAGCGAGTTTAACTCGGTTAGGATAAAAAATTCTAATATAAGTCAAATAACCACAAGTTCGAAAATAAGACAAGTTCTTATGCCATTTTTTCAAAATCCCATAGAGAGATGTTTTGTTTTTAGATTTAGGAGTTCTATTCAAAACATAAAAAAATCACCTATGAGATGCAACACCTAAGTTAAGCATGATAACAACAACTAGTTAAGTAAGAGTTATATTATTCATTCAGTTTTACCATTTATTTCAGACGAATATTATGGAATTGTTTCATGTATAGTTCAATGCAGTTTATAAAAATCATTAAACAAACTAAAATATATTTGATTCCTGTCTCACTATTATTGTGAAACCTTAATTTTTTTTTTTACTAAATTGATTTCTAGTTTCAGTTACAAAGATCCTAGCATATCAAGAGTTTCACTTTTATTTTTTATTAAATAAATAAAAATATAATTAGAATAATTATCAATAAAAGTAATACAATAACCTTTTCCATTTCTTGTAAAAGTCATGTCAAATTCGTATATCAGAGTATATTAAATCTAAAACTTCATATTTAATAACTAGTAATTTTGTGAACTCTTTGTTATTTTAGTTTTGCTATAAAATTTAAATTTTTAAAATAATTTAAGTAGAACTTAAAAATTAAATTTAAGTAAATTCTATTTACATAACTGAATCTAGAATCTATCATGTGAAATATTAAATTCACTGTAGTCATTGATAAAGTCATAGATTCAAAGATGATCCAAGATATCTTAAGAGATTGAGTCTCCATGGATTGAACCTTGATAACTTAACCCCCAAGCCTAAGCCAAAACCTAATCTCAGACCCATCCAAGTTGAGCCAGAAAGGTGCATGTGATGATCAGTTTGATTATGTTATCTTCCTTCACAAAATTATCAATCTTAATTGATTTAGAGAAATGAATCAAAGTAAACTTTTTTAACTTGAACGGATTCATAAAATTGATAACTAAATTATAGCTTAAAATCAATTTACTAATTGAACTGAATTTTAAAAAGTAAAATTGAATAGTAACGAAACTCAAACTGAACTCAATTCGAAACTAATAAAATCTAACAAAAGTCACAAAACCCTAAAAGCCCTAAAATAAGAATCAACACCACCACCTCCGGCCACGACCGGCGCGACACTGACTATTTTCATGTTGAGTAGAATGGAGGAGGCGAAGGAATCGGAGTTGGGGAACGTCACAAGCGAGAACGAGAAGACGTTAGAAGAAGTAGTTCAGGCTCTTCCCTCCGACGCCGTCAACCACTTGGTGTCCCTCGGGGTTAGTTCGTAATAGTAGTAGTTAATTCAATTCGTTTAATTTAATTTTATTGCGTATTGCTTATTGGTGTGATTTTGGAGGAAAAACAGATATGTGTGCGGTGCATATTTCGCGTGTTTGGAATCGAAGGCCGCGTCTATGCTTCTCCCTCTCTATCGCCATCCGTCTTTGCTTCCACTGTTGAACAATTACCACCAACAGAAGATAATAATAATGATAAACAACAACTCTGCACCCTTTGCTTAGGGATCCTGCAGTTCACATTTCGTGACCACAATGGAACGATTCTCAATAACGACGATCTCCCTCTTCTCATTTCCGACATGGTCAAACGCGACGGTTATCACTCTGATACGTTTTCCCTCGAAGTTTCCATCCCACCTATTATCCTTCATAACGATAACTCTCTTCGGTAACCATTTTTATTTCTTCTTCATTTCCTCTTTCCCATTTTTTTCTCTTCTTAATTCAACCCTCCACCTTCATTTCATTCTTTGTTACTCTCTTAAATTAATCTCTTACCAACATCTTCTTTTGTGCAAATTCTTGTAGTGCGTACATGAAAATTAAATATGGATCTCAACCTTGGTTCCAGGAGAGATGCATCTCTACAAAGGATGCCTTGAAATTTTCTCTACAACATCCTCTTCAAAATCTCCTGGTCAGTCAATTTCTCATATATTGTAAACCAAAGCTTAGGTTTTATGCATTTTCTTTTATCTCTCAAGTTATTTGCAATGGAAATATTTAATAATCATTACTTTATCTTAAATGTACCCTTTCTTCCCATTAGTCAACCTGTTATCTTTCACTTCATTTGTTTTCAAATAACCCTTACAACAATCAAGTTTTTCAGGAATGTAAATCAACTATGGGTTCTTTCCGCATTCGTCTGACATACACTGTGTCAAAAGATGCCGACAAATGTTCAGATAATGCTGAGAGTTGTAAGAGAAGAAAAACAGGCATGTCTAGTTTTATCATTGTGCTATGTTTTACATTTACTTTTCTGCTTTTTATGCGAAAAACTCTATTCATCTGATTAACTTTGCATTTTGGCACTTCCATTTCAGCTGTGATGTTTTCTCAGTATTATACTCTGTGTATAATTGTTTCAAACCAATAGTTGTATTAAATGACTGTTAAAAAGAGTGTCCATTGTAGATTTTGCCTTCCATTGCGCTTCATAATTCGTGCACCTTAAGAGTTAATAGCTTCTACTTAATATGTAACCACATCCTAGCTCGTTTCATTTCCCCTTATGAGTTATTATATATAGGCCTTTGAGTCTGTAGATGTTTTTTGCCAACAGACAGTATCATATGCCCAATTTTGTCTCCTCTTAAATATTATGGCATTATGCTACTCTATCATACGCTAAGATTGTTTGTAGGTCTGAAAATGGTTTAGGCGCTGGCGCGCTGACGATGATTTCATATTTTGTTGAATTGATCATTTGGACGTTTTAATAGGTGAATGCAATTTAGATGGACAAAAGCCTTCCAGCATTTCGCTAGAAAATGAATCCTCTGATTGCTGTAAATTCATGCTGGAAATGGTAATTTTGATTATCCTCCTTTGTTTCCAAATTCATGTCTTGCAAATTTAAAGTACTTGTTTTACACGATGATTTGATTTTTGTCGGAATGCTTTCTGTTGTGTAATGATGTTTGTTCTGTGTTCATAGTAAAATCAAAAGTTCTGAGCCACTGGCACTGACTCTAATTGTTCATTGTCTATTAATATTAAGATTATATATGATTCTATTACTAACTTATTTTTCTTGCTCTTTAGCCAAATGAACCTTGCCATTTTGCTTACTCGTGCTACAGAACACCTTTCTATTTTGGTGGAAGATACCTGAAGGTAATGGATTTGTTATTTCCCTCCTTTCCTAATTGAATTAACATATTTCATCTCTTAACTAAATCAACTTTCTATTGTGTGGCCATATATTTTTACATTTTTAAGATTAAGTTGGAAAGTTTACAATGATACCATTGGCTTTACTAAGAAAAACTCCATCGAAGATCAACATCTGAGATCTGTTCTGGTCTTTATGGCTTGTACGTGCTCAAATGGCTGTTGCCATCTTCCTTCTGTGACTTTGATCCCTCTTTTTCACTCACTTTTTCCTATCCCCTTTCTACCTCTTTTTCTCAAGGCCAAGCTATCACTGATGCTGATCTATTTGCTATTTCTTTCCCGCCCTTCCTTTCACCCGTTTGGGCCACACCTGTCTATTTTGATAGCAGGTACTTGAAGGGAAAAAAAACTTAAACCAGTCCTCCTTTTAAAGCAGCACCAATAAGCTTACATGTTCTAATGTGCTGACATGTCATGATATGCATCTTATACATACAATTACAAACCACTTGGACTTTTTCGTCGTTGTACTTAATGAGATCTGCAAGTTTGGTTTCTTTACTTTGAATTGTATTACTGAAATAAATGGTAAATTGTATTTTAGCAATTGTCACAGAAAGCAAACTTTCATATATGGATTATAAATTCCATAGTTTTTTTAGTTATGAGCATATTTCTATGAATTGCCAAGTAATGATTGACGAAGATTGAACTTAGCTTGTGCAACTTTAAATTTATACTGATACTTTCATATATGGATTATAAATTCCATAGTTTTTCTGGTTATGAGCATATTTCTATGACTTGCCAAGTAATGATTGGCGAAGATTGAACATAGCTTGTGCAACTTTAAATTTATACTGATACTTTCACACAGTATTCACGGAATGTGAGTCAAACACGTTGGATCATTGATGATGAAAGAATGGGGGAAGCATCAGTTGAGGTACTGTCTTCTCTTTGCAAATTTCTGTTGTCACAAAATACTTCCTTTTATGGTTGATTGCAGAAGGTGACATTAATGTATACTAACATTGTAGGAAATTATTGGTGGAAACATCCTCCAAGCATGCCAAGCTGATAGTTTTAAGTTTCATGCTGCCGGAAGAGAAGATATTGATGTACTTAAAGTTCATGGTTTGATGTGTTTTTTTTAGTTTGTTGGTGGATAAACTTATCAGATATGGAATTATTCTTCTAGGTCCGAATGCTGGGCCCAGGCAGGCCATTTCTTGTTGAGGTGCAAAATGCACGACTGGTCCCATCTGAACTCTCTGTAAAAGATATAGAGAAAAAGATAAATACCATGGAGAATAAATTGGTAATGTTGTAGCTGGATTGGTAACATTTGTATGCCCGTTATTTATTTCATGGCGAGTAAATGCATAATACCATATGATCATGTAGGTTAGAGTGAAAAATCTGAAACTCGTTGGTAGTCATGGCTGGGACCTTATGCGTGAAGGTGAAGCAGAAAAGCAGGTTTTGCATTTTTCTTCTTAATTGTATACTTCTATTTTATAGTCAATGGTTTGTAGTTTTGATTCATTCGTTGTTTCATTTGATTCATCCTTACTATTATAACCTTCAAATTTATAGAAGCAATATGCTGCTTTAGTGTGGATTTCTCGTCCTTTGAAGGATGAAGATTTTCAACATGTGTCTTCACTCAAGGATTTGGTGAGTTTTTTGTTGTATATTACTTGTTTAGTTGGTAACAATTAACAAACTTGTATTTCGGAAGACAAATTACACAAAGTGGCAGAACTTGGGTTATATTGGTCCCTGCATGATTGATATAGGCCAAGTAAGGCTAAAAACTGGGTCGTGTTATATGATAACACATCCTGATTGTAATTTTTACTCATTTAAGTCTGTGATCTATCCACATCATATATTCACATGCTTGCTCATTGAATCTATTTCCGACGCCATTGCATATTGTCTGATATATTTACTGCTATGATTTTTTTGGAATAAAAAAGAAATATCACCAGGGAAGATGATAGGTAGGGCCGTGCCTGAGAATTTGGGTGTCCTGTGCAAAGTTTGAACTTGGGCCCTATTTTTTTCATACAAGTTCTTTATTTTTTTTATTAATCATATATATAAATAAAAATATCATAAGTGAATATTGATAATTTCAAATAAAAAAAAAACTACAATAGAATTATTGCAAAAGTAGTTATACAATGTATCTATCAATATGAACATTGCTAAAAAAATTTGATCAATCCAAACTTTTTTTATACTATTAAATTTTGTGTCCTTGAAAATCTGGGGCCCTGTGCGGTTGCCCACCCTACACATGCTCAGGGCCGCCACTGGTGATATAGGGTATCCTAAATTCTACTTAGTGTAACTAAAAAATATTGTTGAACAATAAAAGTTTGTCTCGTTGATGTTACTAATCAATTTGATTAATGTTGTGCAATAAATCGCATAAGTTGGTATCAAATATGTATGTATCCAAAAAAACTATTGGAAATAAATGGACCCATGTAGCAACTTCAAACATTAGACTGAAATCCGTTGTTTTGCAAAAATGTAAATACTGAAAATGGGAAATTGAACTCTGTTATTTGATTTAATGGTATTGACTCTTTTGAAGTCTAGCTGAGTTTGACCAAGGTTTTTTTACCTTGGCCCATGCTCGTAAACATTGGGATAATCTCTAGTGGGATTTCTGCATATTAGCAGAGGTTTCTGTGTTAATTTGTAACTCTGAAAACCATATATTTTTCCTCCTGTTTTGTGCAGAAAGTTTTGCAAAGGACACCAGTAAGGGTGCTACACCGTCGCAGCCCTTTAGAGCGTGAAAAGATTATTCATTGGTATGACTATATATTGATAGTTCTTATGCCAAGCTCACTATCAAGACGGATTTCATACTATTTACTGAAATTTTGCCATCCCTTTTGTTTCTCAAATCTTTAGGATGAAAATAGAGACAATTGCTGAAAGTTCCCAATATTTTCTTTTGCATCTATGTACGCAGGTATTGTTTTATATTCCCTCTTATGCAAATGAAAATTCTCAATGACTGAATTAGTTTTTAAATTAGAGCTAGACACAAATGAATTTAACACTACTATCTCGTGGTAGCTCCAACCACAGGCCTCTACATTTGATTGGCAATGAATGTTGACAATTTGGTAGAAATCATATGTCAAGCTGTTTTGTACTCTTAAGTACTTCATTTGGGCAAAAAGAATTGCTATCGCATAGGGGTAACTGACTACCGTTTTGTATTAGACTAGAGGTCATAGTGGTTGGAGCTAGAGGACCTAGCACGGGTTCATTTCCCCCATTTTCCACCCCACCAATAATTATTGGTTGTTATGGACAGCGAAATCTGTACTCTCAAATTTGTAAAACTCTAATATGATTGTGCAGGCTGGGACCTATATTAAGGAATTCGTACACGGGGATCTTGGACGCACACATCCTAGGTATGAACAATAACACCAAAGGCTTCTGGGAATTGATAAAAGATTGATTCCTTCCATTCATATATTTGCCTTAAATATTTATAAAAGCTATTGCCTCAACTATATATCATCATCATATTGGCAAATGCATTATTTATTTGTTACTTTTGGTTTTGCAGCATTGGGTCTATGTTGGGTTGTAGAGCTGAAATTTTGCAACTTGATGTGACGGACATCAAAATGGAATGTTTCCTTACTTAACAGGGTATCTGATTACCTCCATTTTAAATCTTAGTTCGTGTTGATTTAGATTTAGATATAGAATTCATTTTGCCACAGTTGTTAGAACATTAATTTATATATTTGAAATGATATGATATTCTAAAATTAATTTATTTAGAAATATCTTTTGTAGTATAGATATACTTTACAAGTAGCACTGCTAAAATTAATTATGTCGGTCCGCTTATTGCATGTCAATAATTCTTGTATGTTCACAGGACACTATTTGTACTCACAAATAAAGTATTAATTCAATTAGACATGTAGGGAAATTGTTTCTCCCAAATACTGTGCACTTGGGCAACAATAGTGAAGTTCATTAGTGGATCTAACCTAGCTTGTGCGGTTGGTTGAGATATTGAGTCTCCTTTATTTAAATTCTGACAAACTAATTATAAAATAAATAACATCGAAAAATTAATTCATATTTGAGGATCATAATATCCATTTATACATTGTACTTCCTTTGTTTTCCATCTTTGATTCTTTAAATATATTTTATGACAAGTTTGTCATTTGTTAATAATCATTAATCCAAGAGTTTTATATTAAGTTTGTGTTAATACTAATCAATCTAATTATTAATATTAATTAATTTAATAAATTATTTGTTATTTAATGTATAAATTAATTTTGAATTTTATTTAAACTATTTGGAGTGAAAGTTAAATAAATCAAAGCAAGAACGTAAATAAAAATAATAGTAATTGAAAAATTAATATATCTAATTAAATTTTTAATCAAATATATCAACTTTTTAATAATTATTTTATTTATATTTTATTTTAAAGAGAGTATGAATTTTAAGTATGTCTTCTTTAAATCTATTAATTATTAACTATATAAAGTTGAATATTAAAGTCACAACCATAAAGCCGTAAATCAACATATGCACTGCCATAAAGCCGTATATATCATTTTAAAGAGAGTATGAATTTTAAGTATGTCTTCTTTAAATCAATGAATTGTTTTTTATAAAGTTGAATATTAAAGTCACAACTATAAAGCTGTAAATCAACGTATGCACTGCACGCCCCTTTAGTTTTTTTTTTTT
>JBBPBR010000005.1:56663246-56678520 GCA_037974775.1 Cicer pinnatifidum | reverse complement strand
ATATATATATATATATATATATATATATATATATTCTTTTTATCTTATGCAAATTCTTCGTATTAAAAGTACTATAATTTTAATTTCCATCAAAGCAATTTTTCATATGATTATTGAAATTTTTAAGGAGTTATTTTTACGAATTTGACTCATTTAAAACACACAATTCACTTTAGATAATAAAATAAATAATTTTAGTTATTAATCATCAAATAAATGATTGTTATTGTATATATTAGTGATTATAAATCAAATATTGATTCTTGTTTCACATAACTTCTCATTTTAAAAGTCAAATCAATTTTCTATATATTGAGCTGATAAAGAAAAGGATTATATTACCGTTTTGTTGGTATATTAATTAACCAAACAGAGGGTAAATGAAAGTGTATAAGTTATCCACCGTTCATGTGTTGCCTATGGGAATGTCTAGGGTCTCAAGCAAGACAAGCAATATAATCTAATCAAAATTAAATTTTTCTCTTTTAAAGTGAAAAATCCACTTTAAAAAATTCAAAATTTTAAATATAAAGTAAAAAATGTAAACTGTTAATCATCAAATAAATAATTATTATTTTGTGCATATGTATCTAACCAATCACAAATGGTTATAATTTTATAGTTAAATTTCTCAAAATTAAAGTTGTTCATAGCCACTATATCAATATTCATACAAAAATCATTTACCATAATCGATTTGTATAACTAATTCATATAATTGAATTTAGTTATACAAAACCAGTTAAAAACCGGCTATCCATAACCAAGTTTATGGTCAATATTTTTTACAAAACTTTCTTCATGAAAATATATATATTTTTTAAAATTGAAATTGAAATTCTTTTCTATCAAAAATTGTTTAGAAAAGAAAAATCATTTTTTTTTTATTTTGACAAAAAAAAAATTATAAAATAAATAATTATATCTAAAGTATATAGATTAATTAATAACTAATTAAAATATTCAATTTTCAAATTACCGATTATAAATATAAATGTGGATTGGTTAGAAAATTGATTATTTCGTAGGATTCCCTGGTCAAAATATTGTCTCCAAACTATTTAGATTCGAGCAAGCGGTGCACCGACTTTTGTAGAGAGGGAAATCACAATCACAACTTTGTATTACGTACTACATGAGTACATGTGAGTCTGCTTTGCCTTGAATTGAATCATTAATGATTATAAAAATATAACTTTGAATTGTTTAATTCATTGGTCTTACTCCAACTATGTATAATAAGGTTATGTAAAATTTAAAGGTAACCAAATATTTTGGTTTTACTAATTAAAAACCATTGGGTAATACACGTGATCAAACTTATTGATTTGTTTGCTTTTCAACAGTTTTTAAAAATTAAAGATGTTTGGGATCAAGCTGCAAGGTAGAGATTTGACTAAATGTACTGTATGATTATACTATGATAATTATCTTGATTTCTTATGTTTTGTAGCTTAATTTCGTATGTTTTTATTATCGGTTTTATCTTTCTTTCGTGAAATATTTCAATTTTGTTGTTGTACATTGGATGAAAGTTTGAGATTCAGGTTCTGCTTAATCAACAATAAGGTCTGAGAGTGTCTTACACTTGCTGGAAACCATGTAACAGCATTGTTCGTAGACCATTGTCATTTGTAACCACAACCAACATTCTATAAATGAGAAATTTGAAGAGCACTTCATATATTTCAACTGGTTGAATGACTATAACTTTGTATCTTTTCGGAATGGAAGAAAATATTACCAATATTGTTAAAGTGGAAGTATATTTATGATTTAGCAAAGTGCATTATTGAATATTCCAGGGAAGGAAGCTTGTTCGATTCCAATAATACAAGGGAGCATGTACGATTTCATATGTTCTAAACCTATGTAATGTTATTGAAGAGTGGTGACTTTTGTATCGAACAATAACAAGCCCTCTCTCTAGGCCACTACCTATTCCTTTGTTAACAACTGTGATGGGTGGAAAAGGAAGAAATGAAATAGCACCTCATTATTCTCATTCCCTTATGCTCTCTACTCAATCCAGTGAGCCTCTAACATCTTAGCCATAAAACCGTACCTGTCGGCTGCTTCATCAATCTGCAGTCAACAAATTTTATTAGTAATACTAGTAGTGTAACACAACAATACGAAAATCAAAGTTAATTGTTACCGTTTTCTGCGTTGGACGCCCAGCTCCATGTCCAGCCTTGCATTCAATTCGAGCAATTATTGGATTTGTCTGAGGACTTTTATCCAAGCTATTAACAAGGATATACTGCATGGTCTGGTAAGATAAATATTTGGAATACAAGTTTCATTAGACATAGTATATGTACATATATCTAGTGATATTTGATTCTTAATGGTAGTTTTGCAGACTAACTAACTAACTAACCGCCAATAGCTTCAATGAATGCAATGGCACAACACGATCATCGTGATCAGCCGTCAATAGCATTGTTGATGGATACTGAATTGACTTATCCGGATGCTCTTCCCATGCTCTTCGGACATTATGCAATGGTGAGTACCTAAAATAACATAGTATTATCATCATAACATATCACATCATTTATTAGCAAAATAATATTCATAATGATATATAGGTTAACGAAACTCACTTGATCAGCCAATGAAATTCTTCCTCCTTGTCAGAACAACCAAATTCTGAGGTCCAAGCATGACCTGGATAACAAAATACCAAATCAGTATAGCTATGACAAAATAACAAATACAAAGAAAAACATGTGAAAACAAACAAACCTATAGTGAATTTGTGGAAGCGTAACATATCCATAACACCAACATGAGCCAGTGCACAACCAAAAAGATCAGGTCTCTGTTCAAAATAGTAAATACAGCCAGCTCAATACAAATGACTAGATAGGAAAAACAACGACCAAATGAATCAGACCTGATTTATGCAAGCGCCAACAAGAAGTCCACCATTGCTTCCACCTTCAATACATAACTTTTTGGGTCGTGTATAACCAGCAGATACAAGGTATTCAGCTGCAGAAATGAAGTCATCAAAGCAATTTTGCTTGTTTGCAAGGGATCCTGCTTTATGCCATTCCTCTCCGTATTCTCCACCACCTCGAATATTTGCTATGCAGAAAACAGAACCTAAATGTTTTGCTAGTACAATACGGCTCACACTGAAATATGGCGTAAGACTAATGTTAAAACCTCCATATCCATATAACAGACAAGGGTGTGAACCATCCAATATAATATCCTTTTTTGCAACAATGAACATTGGGATCTTGGTGCCATCTTTGCTAGGCGCAAAAACCTGAAATGTGTTATTTTATGTCTAATGATTGTTCACAACAACAATAAAACAAACAGATTCCAACAGACAGCAATGGCCTAATTTGTAATGCAAACATTGAAATACAATAACAACATATGAGTATGAGTGAGAGCTGTTTTACCTGATTGACACGAAACTCAGAGCGATCAAAACCTGGGACAACAATCTCACGAAATATTTTGATATCAGGAATGTGTGTTCCCAGGTCGCATTGATATATGATGCCAGGAGTCAAAAAGCTTGTAAAGCCAATAAAAATCACATTATCTTCACGCTGTGCAGAAATTTGATATACTGTGCCTATGTCAATTGGTAATTGATGTTGCAGAGAACCAGTTTGTAAGTCTCTTACTTGAAGAACACATTTCACATCACTCAAGTAACTCACTATCAGTTGGTTACCATTTACAACATATGCTGACTCGAGTACATCTTTTTCCGACTCTTGGATAACATCAGTCCAAGTATTTGGTTCTTTCAAATCTACACGGACTAGTTTATATTTTGGAGCATCTTTATTAGTTAAAAATGTAAAAACGGTGTCATCATTTGCAATAGCTTGATATTTTGCATCAAAGTTATCAATAAGCTTGACAAAGGGGAGGAAAGAGGAATTTTCATTCCTGAAACCTTGCAGTCCATTAGAAAGTTGGGACAAGTCAAAGTAGTAAATTTTATTAACAGAATCACACCCCTCTTGAATATTGAGAAGAACATAGTTTCCATCATCAGTGACAGTTGCTTCAAACCTATATTTAGGGTTGTGAGGATCTCTCCAGCAAAGAATATCTTGTGATTGATCGGTACCGAGAAAATGATAATAGAGCTCGTGGTAAAGGTTAGAATCAGTCTCAGTCCCAGCATCCCTCCTACATTGCAAATTAATCAATAAAGAGTTTATGTCCATAAATATGAATAAAGATTTGAAGTCCCTTACTTGGTAGTTGGAGGAGGATAACGACTGTAAAAGAAACCTTTGGTATCATGAGTCCAAGTAATGGAGGAAAACTTTACCTGAATCAAAGACACAATAATGGTTGAGTTAATTAGTATGAGAATGAGAATGAGATAGTAGTGAGTAGTGAGTAGTGAATAGTGAATAGTGACTGACCCATGACAAAGTATGAGGGTGAAGAAGCTTGTCCTGAACACTCATGACCTTAATGGTGACCCAATCACTACCGCTGGAACTGAGTCCATAAGCCAAGAAGTTAGCTTCATGAAGAAAACTAATGTTGCCATTTTGTTTTTAACAGCAATGTTGCCATATTTCTATTTAGATATTAACAGCAATGTTGCCATATTACTATTTAGATATAGTACTTTAATTTGAAAAAGTAATCAGGAATAAGTCCCAGCATATTGCAAAATATTTCAACAAAAAAAAAACCTACAAAAGAATGTCTTGGTCTCTATAGTATTCCCAATGCAGGGCTACTGATACAGAACCTGCATATTCTTCTAAAATCAATATAGCATCGTCCTTAATTCTAACAAAACAGAAATTGATGAAACACAGTCATGGGGATATTGTTGCATGGTAATTTCAGTATCTCAGAAAGGTAAAACGGAAACTATTCTATGTAAGCAAAGTGTTTGAGTAAAAAACACCACATCAAAGTAAAAAATGAAAGTGTTAAAGAACATATTATTTTAATCACACTTCAACTTTTCACCTGATCTAGAACATTAATCTCTAGACCCATTGTGCAGGAGAGTTTCCACACTTCTGACTATCTTTCCAGTAGATATAAAAACATCTACGATCTTCATAAGATCCAATAAAAGATACAGAACATCAGAATTCTCTTATCCAAGAACCATAGCAATTCCTACAGCCAAGGACCTTGTGCATCATATATGTGGGATAATCATCAAACAAATCAAAAGCCAACCAAAACCCAAGACAAACAAAAAGATCACCAATACTCCCTGGACAATCATGAGACAAACCAAAAAGCAATTGTTTTAAGGAAATCGTTATATATAATAATAACAAAAATGCAACTCACATTAATCTGTCAACAATTCATACCTTATAAAACTCAAAGAAGATTATGAATTCCACAACAACAATCAAGCCTTATTCCATTATTAGACAGGGTCAGCTACATAAATTAAACGACGTCATAACAAGATTATGGAGATCACTAGAAAGACAAAATCCAACACATGAAAAATAACTAAAGTAAATATGACCAGAAGAGCAGGAATCAAAAGATCAGCAGAACTCACCGACAAAGAATAATAGAAAGAAATACAACATAATCTAATAAGATTCACACGAGTTATGTGGGAAATTGAAGCACCAGAACTTGTAATGTGTCTCAGAAGGGTTTAGAGTTCTAATAGAGTAATAGATAGATGAGAATAATCAACAGAGCATCCATTTATAAAATGGACATAAATAAGTATATATAAATATACAGTTAAATCTGAATTATGTCATGAGGTATATATGCAAAGCAAAATTCTAATATGAAAAAACTGAACTAACATATATAAGACATGAAAAATAAATGGCAAAAGTTGCTTCAAGGTTTGCTACCTCCAAACCCAGGAATAGGTATCATACTGTTACCATACACAATCTCGCCGTCACTTTAAGCACCATGTGGGCATCTTTTGCAAAACAATCATTTTTTACACGCAACAGAAAGAACATGTTAGGGTTGTATCATTTTAAATTTGGTGTTTACGGTGTTTTTATAGGAGTGATCTTCAACTTCAAGAACTAATAATAACACAAATGTTGGAAAAAAAAAGGTGTTAAAGAATATTTCTTACATGACTATTTTAAACAATATTACAACAAAGTTGAAAGAAAACATAAACTAACTATTACGCAGAGTAACTATAATGGCATTTGGAACTCCCAAGCCACGGTCTGGGCTGGTTTGGCTTTTTTCACACCAAATCAAACATGCACTAACTAGATAACACAATAAGATATCTACTTTCTAATTCTCATTTGCATTGGAAATTAGGAATGTACAAGCAGATATTTCAAAAGATAGTGATCAAAATATTCCAGAAGGCCTTCATTTTTGCAACTGTGACAGTTACTTCAGCCTAAAATAAAATGAACAAAAACCATACATGTTTTCAGCTTCTAACCACCAGCGTAAAAGCATAACCTAGTCAGGCAAACATGATCATCATTCATCTATGCAGTATCCCCTTTTTCATTCGTCTGATTCACTATTGAAGTTAATGTCTAGAGTTTCCATTAAATCCTGCCCCATCATATTCTCACATGCCTTAGTGAAATCTCTTACATCTTCTAGAATATATGGCTCAACCAATTTCCAGAACCAAGTCGTATTGCTTCCCAGAATACCAATCCAGAATACCTTTCCCTTTCTCTTGACTTTACAATCCATGGACATGGCTTTGAACTTTTTGACAATATTCTCAACACCCTCACGACTTCCCTTAATCTTCAGCAAAACATCCCCCGATGAATTTTGATGGCCTCCATACATGTACCAGTATGCAAGAACACATGGGGACAACCACCTATGAACAAGTTTTGGAATTGTAGGTTGACCTTTTGACCAAAACTGATCGGCGTAAAAACCAAAATTAGAGCTTGCAATGGTGCAAAAATTATCTGGTATGTTCTCACTGTCATCACGTGGCTTAAAAGTAGGATGTAGCCACTCAACAAACTGGCGATATATATGACTCTTCAAGGCATAATGGTTGGCAGAATTGCCATCAAAATTAAAACGGATAATGTGGTTCATCCTTTGGTCATCAGAATCAATATGCAAACCACCTAAAAGCATCCCAATTAGTATTTCTCTCTGTTCTTTGTTTAGCTTCAGGCTCATTGGTTTTTTAATAACTTTCCTTCTCAAGCTCAAGATATAGTCCAGCTTTTCCATTAATGGGGCATCAATTTCATACTTCTTTTGGCACATTAAGTCGTAGATCTTCTCTGCCTTTAAGTGATTTCCCGAATATAGGTATCCACGTAAGATGGTGTTACATGATCGGGCATTGACACCAATAGTCGCTTCACAATACATTTGGCTAAAGATATCCTCAGCCTTGTCAAGATTACCAACTTTCACCAAAGAATCCAAATATATACTGTATATGGCACTATTTGGACGACATTTCTCCATGCATTGAGAGAATGCCTCTTCCAATTTATCATGTGATTCCAAATTGAAGTACATGTTTAGCATATAAACATATGATGGTGTAAATGGCTTCAGACCACTGTTGACAAAATCGGTCATGATTGATTCTGCAAATTCAGATTCTTGTGCTTCGCAAAGTATCTCTATTATTTTATTATATGCTGCAACACTTGTCTTACCTAGTTTGAACTGCATTTCCCTAAATATCTCCAAGGACTTCATAGGCATACCAACCTTAGAGTATACTTCCATTTTGTACACAAAAGCATGTGATGGGGGGCAGCTTTTGAACCGCAAAAGTTTGGACCATGTGTTCTCTGCTTCCTCCACCTCCCCCTTCCTTGCACAAGCCCTCAAGATTGATAACAGTACTTCTTCACTTTCATCAATTCCAGCATGTAGCATCTCTTCCCTCAATGCCTCTATTCTTTCTTTGTCTATGGAATCCTGATAGCTATGCAGCCAAATCAGGCCACCATAAATATCTTTATGTACATCAAGTCCAGTTGTAACCAAACGGTGATATATAAACTCAGCTTGCTTAAGGTACTTCTTTGAAAAGATCCCTGGTTTGCTTAAAAGAGCTTTGAAGAGGGAATTATGCAAGCTAAGACGGGGCTGATATCCACCCAACTGAATCATTCGGAGGAAAATGCCACATGCTTCTTCCAAACAACCTTGAACAGGAGAACTAAGATAAGCCACGATCAATATATGGAACGTTGACTCACTGGGAACACGGCCTTGATTGATAATATCATCAAATACCTCACGGCACTTTGAAAACTTCCGCTCGTTGCCCATGTAATCTGCTAGCCTGGTAGCAAGAGCAAAATCAAATCGATACCAACTCCGTTGCATCATCCATTTGTATACCTTTAGGCAGAACAAAAAAAATATTGAGAACAAATTACAGCTTATGGTGATATTTTGAAAGATGTTCAACTTAAGTAGTCAGGCAAATAAATAATCGCAGCCAAATACAAATTCCAATCAGCAGAAGGAAACAGAGGATAAACAACCAAAATTACATGAGGGGCAAAGGGCAGGTTTGATAGAAAAAATCAAGGTTTCTTTTAAAAAAAACATGATAAATATTGATGTAAGAATAGCGACAAGGAAGCCTTATACCATTCAATATCTAAGTGCCTTCACCCATAATTCTCCAGAAATATATAGGCATATACTAAGCTTTACACCATCCAATATATATGTGCTTTCACCCATGATTCTCCAGAAATACAGGCATATACTAACTAATAATCAACTGCTATTAGTAACTAAAACATTTCCCTGAAACCATAATTCCTCCCCATGTTTGTAGCATAAAGAACTATAAACAAGACTAGGTTTCACAGCCTGAAATTTTGCTAAAATGTAAATTTCATGTAAACTCTACCTCTAGACTCCAACAAACTGAATTGAAGAGTATGGTTCTCGTCAATTTCCACAAACAAAATCACTGTAAAAAAGTTACCAAAATGTAAAAAAAATGAAACTGAAAGAAGTAGAGACTGACCCTAAACGCAGTTTCGTTCTCTCGAATACGTAAGCAATGCATTATGAGATATGTGGCGTCATCCTGCCTCAACCACTTCCTCTGCGCATTCAGAATCCTAATCAGAGTTCCCGCGTTGTGTGCCGGAAGTTCCTTGCACAGCCACGCCACTCTCGACCTCCGCCAAAGCTCCGGAACCTCATTCAACTCCATCACCTCAACTTCCGGACGCGGCAGCCGCTTCTCATCAGCCTTCGCCTCCACCGCCAAATGCCGGTCGAAACGGAAAATGTCATTTTCCGGAAGCTCTTCGTGGAGAACGAACTGCTCAGCGCGAACGCAGAGGCACGGGAACTGGCGTGGGAGGAGCGGTGAAGGGAGTGTTCGGGGTGAGTGGAGAGTGGAGAGCGTGAGACTGCGAAATAGTGTGAACGTAGAACGCATTGAAGAAGAGAAGAAGAAGAAGAAGAAGAAGAAGAAGAAGAAGAGTGAGTTTGAATGGAAGTTAGGGTTTATGCACAGTATTTGGAACTGGAACTGGAACTGGAACTGCTAAAATTAATTAAACCCCTTCTCGTTGTACCCCTTCTCGTTGAACTGGAACTGCACAGTAGTAAACCCCTTCTCGTTGTACCGAAATAGAGATCTGATTTAAACGACCCGCAACAAGCCGAACCACATCACATGGGTCGAGTACAAAGCAACCAAATATCCGGACTTCGGAGTCGGTATGTTCACAGGACACTATTTGTTATTCACACCACCCCCCTCCCCCATTTTTCTTACTTTTTTGAAAAATTATTTGGAAAGCCCATTATTAAT
Organism: Cicer pinnatifidum; assembly: GCA_037974775.1. Classification (NCBI taxonomy): domain Eukaryota; kingdom Viridiplantae; phylum Streptophyta; class Magnoliopsida; order Fabales; family Fabaceae; genus Cicer; species Cicer pinnatifidum. The sequence continues at coordinate 56,668,745 of JBBPBR010000005.1, read as the reverse complement.
TAGTGAAAAAACACTTCTCGTTCTCCCTGCGAATAGGCTTTGTTTGAAAGAAGACGCGACCCTGTCAATTGTTGCATTCTGGTTTAGTTCTGTCGCTATCTCTTCTACCTTGGGAAAATTCGGACCATTCAGTTGGAGTATACCGATGCAAAAGAGTCTCTTCTGCAGGCTGCTCGTAAAGCACCGGTTGCAGCTCAGGGTTTTCGGATTCAGTGTAACAAGTGGGCGATTATAGTGCGTTTACTGTTGGGAGAAATTCCTGAGAGGACTATCTTCGTGCAGAAAGGAATGGAGAAAGCATTGAGGCCTTACTTTGAACTTACTAATGTAAGTCTACATTATCAACCATACTTATTTATATTAAGGCCCAGGATAAAATTGAGCTTTTTATTTTATTGGTTTGATTGTAAATCTAGTTTCCATAGTTTTATCTTATTTTGATTAAGTTCTTTTAGTTATTTGTCTTTTTCAGCTATGTAGCTTCTGTTATCATTTTTTATAGCTCTGAAAATTATGATGTGGCAGTTGAAATGTCAGTCACACTACTGGTTGAGTGGCTAATTTTTCTGACTTAAGCACCCTACTATTTTTTTATTGCCAGTTCTTTGCCAAATTAATATACCCTAAGTGGACTCTTCATCTCTTATTTTTTGACTCTATTGGCAATGAAATCTTACATATATGATTTTTAATACAAAAACTTTGACATAAATTGCACAATTGTGATGGCTGCGTAATTTTCGTTTTATGAAATTTATTTTAATCTGAGTTTCTTGACAGTTTATCTGGAAAAAACTTTTGTCAGCTTGGATGTAAAAAAATGTCCTGCCCTGCAAAAAGAAACTCGATAGTTCTTTTTTCTTTTGGCCTCCAGAATGTAGCCAATTGAAACATACACTACACAGTATTAATTACTAATACTAACATAGGTTGATGAAAGGACTCAATTAGAAAGAAATTAAATCTCTAAGTGTTCAATTTTTGTTGACCTATTTCAGAATAAGCTGAAACTATAGGGACTAAATGTTCAAGCCAAACTATTCCGGAAAGTGCATTAAACCTTTGAATGTAAACGAAATCTCGGATAATACTCCAACTGTGTTTTTTTATCATCCACTTTTTCATCCTTGTCTTTTACACTTTTAAACCAGTCCTCCTTTTAAAGCAGCACCAATAAGCTTACATGTTCTAATGTGCTGACATGTCATGATATGCATCTTATACATACAATTACAAACCACTTGGACTTTTTCGTCGTTGTACTTAATGAGATCTGCAAGTTTGGTTTCTTTACTTTGAATTATATTACTGAAATAAATGGTAAATTGTATTTTAGCAATTGTCACAGAAAGCAAACTTTCATATATGGATTATAAATTCCATAGTTTTTTTAGTTATGAGCATATTTCTATGAATTGCCAAGTAATGATTGACGAAGATTGAACTTAGCTTGTGCAACTTTAAATTTATACTGATACTTTCATATATGGATTATAAATTCCATAGTTTTTCTGGTTATGAGCATATTTCTATGACTTGCCAAGTAATGATTGGCGAAGATTGAACTTAGCTTGTGCAACTTTAAATTTATACTGATACTTTCACACAGTATTCACGGAATGTGAGTCAAACACGTTGGATCATTGATGATGAAAGAATGGGGGAAGCATCAGTTGAGGTACTGTCTTCTCTTTGCAAATTTCTGTTGTCACAAAATACTTCCTTTTATGGTTGATTGCAGAAGGTGACATTAATGTATACTAACATTGTAGGAAATTATTGGTGGAAACATCCTCCAAGCATGCCAAGCTGATAGTTTTAAGTTTCATGCTGCCGGAAGAGAAGATATTGATGTACTTAAAGTTCATGGTTTGATGTGTTTTTTTTAGTTTGTTGGTGGATAAACTTATCAGATATGGAATTATTCTTCTAGGTCCGAATGCTGGGCCCAGGCAGGCCATTTCTTGTTGAGGTGCAAAATGCACGACTGGTCCCATCTGAACTCTCTGTAAAAGATATAGAGAAAAAGATAAATACCATGGAGAATAAATTGGTAACGTTGTAGCTGGATTGGTAACATTTGTATGCCCGTTATTTATTTCATGGCGAGTAAATGCATAATACCATATGATCATGTAGGTTAGAGTGAAAAATCTGAAACTCGTTGGTAGTCATGGCTGGGACCTTATGCGTGAAGGTGAAGCAGAAAAGCAGGTTTTGCATTTTTCTTCTTAATTGTATACTTCTATTTTATAGTCAATGGTTTGTAGTTTTGATTCATTCGTTGTTTCATTTGATTCATCCTTACTATTATAACCTTCAAATTTATAGAAGCAATATGCTGCTTTAGTGTGGATTTCTCGTCCTTTGAAGGATGAAGATTTTCAACATGTGTCTTCACTCAAGGATTTGGTGAGTTTTTTGTTGTATATTACTTGTTTAGTTGGTAACAATTAACAAACTTGTATTTCGGAAGACAAATTACACAAAGTGGCAGAACTTGGGTTATATTGGTCCCTGCATGATTGATATAGGCCAAGTAAGGCTAAAAACTGGGTCGTGTTATATGATAACACATCCTGATTGTAATTTTTACTCATTTAAGTCTGTGATCTATCCACATCATATATTCACATGCTTGCTCATTGAATCTATTTCCGACGCCATTGCATATTGTCTGATATATTTACTGCTATGATTTTTTTGGAATAAAAAAGAAATATCACCAGGGAAGATGATAGGTAGGGCCGTGCCTGAGAATTTGGGTGTCCTGTGCAAAGTTTGAACTTGGGCCCTATTTTTTTCATACAAGTTCTTTATTTTTTTTATTAATCATATATATAAATAAAAATATCATAAGTGAATATTGATAATTTCAAATAAAAAAAAAACTACAATAGAATTATTGCAAAAGTAGTTATACAATGTATCTATCAATATGAACATTGCTAAAAAAATTTGATCAATCCAAACTTTTTTTATACTATTAAATTTTGTGTCCTTGAAAATCTGGGGCCCTGTGCGGTTGCCCACCCTACACATGCTCAGGGCCGCCACTGGTGATATAGGGTATCCTAAATTCTACTTAGTGTAACTAAAAAATATTGTTGAACAATAAAAGTTTGTCTCGTTGATGTTACTAATCAATTTGATTAATGTTGTGCAATAAATCGCATAAGTTGGTATCAAATATGTATGTATCCAAAAAAACTATTGGAAATAAATGGACCCATGTAGCAACTTCAAACATTAGACTGAAATCCGTTGTTTTGCAAAAATGTAAATACTGAAAATGGGAAATTGAACTCTGTTATTTGATTTAATGGTATTGACTCTTTTGAAGTCTAGCTGAGTTTGACCAAGGTTTTTTTACCTTGGCCCATGCTCGTAAACATTGGGATAATCTCTAGTGGGATTTCTGCATATTAGCAGAGGTTTCTGTGTTAATTTGTAACTCTGAAAACCATATATTTTTCCTCCTGTTTTGTGCAGAAAGTTTTGCAAAGGACACCAGTAAGGGTGCTACACCGTCGCAGCCCTTTAGAGCGTGAAAAGATTATTCATTGGTATGACTATATATTGATAGTTCTTATGCCAAGCTCACTATCAAGACGGATTTCATACTATTTACTGAAATTTTGCCATCCCTTTTGTTTCTCAAATCTTTAGGATGAAAATAGAGACAATTGCTGAAAGTTCCCAATATTTTCTTTTGCATCTATGTACGCAGGTATTGTTTTATATTCCCTCTTATGCAAATGAAAATTCTCAATGACTGAATTAGTTTTTAAATTAGAGCTAGACACAAATGAATTTAACACTACTATCTCGTGGTAGCTCCAACCACAGGCCTCTACATTTGATTGGCAATGAATGTTGACAATTTGGTAGAAATCATATGTCAAGCTGTTTTGTACTCTTAAGTACTTCATTTGGGCAAAAAGAATTGCTATCGCATAGGGGTAACTGACTACCGTTTTGTATTAGACTAGAGGTCATAGTGGTTGGAGCTAGAGGACCTAGCACGGGTTCATTTCCCCCATTTTCCACCCCACCAATAATTATTGGTTGTTATGGACAGCGAAATCTGTACTCTCAAATTTGTAAAACTCTAATATGATTGTGCAGGCTGGGACCTATATTAAGGAATTCGTACACGGGGATCTTGGACGCACACATCCTAGGTATGAACAATAACACCAAAGGCTTCTGGGAATTGATAAAAGATTGATTCCTTCCATTCATATATTTGCCTTAAATATTTATAAAAGCTATTGCCTCAACTATATATCATCATCATATTGGCAAATGCATTATTTATTTGTTACTTTTGGTTTTGCAGCATTGGGTCTATGTTGGGTTGTAGAGCTGAAATTTTGCAACTTGATGTGACGGACATCAAAATGGAATGTTTCCTTACTTAACAGGGTATCTGATTACCTCCATTTTAAATCTTAGTTCGTGTTGATTTAGATTTAGATATAGAATTCATTTTGCCACAGTTGTTAGAACATTAATTTATATATTTGAAATGATATGATATTCTAAAATTAATTTATTTAGAAATATCTTTTGTAGTATAGATATACTTTACAAGTAGCACTGCTAAAATTAATTATGTCGGTCCGCTTATTGCATGTCAATAATTCTTGTATGTTCACAGGACACTATTTGTACTCACAAATAAAGTATTAATTCAATTAGACATGTAGGGAAATTGTTTCTCCCAAATACTGTGCACTTGGGCAACAATAGTGAAGTTCATTAGTGGATCTAACCTAGCTTGTGCGGTTGGTTGAGATATTGAGTCTCCTTTATTTAAATTCTGACAAACTAATTATAAAATAAATAACATCGAAAAATTAATTCATATTTGAGGATCATAATATCCATTTATACATTGTACTTCCTTTGTTTTCCATCTTTGATTCTTTAAATATATTTTATGACAAGTTTGTCATTTGTTAATAATCATTAATCCAAGAGTTTTATATTAAGTTTGTGTTAATACTAATCAATCTAATTATTAATATTAATTAATTTAATAAATTATTTGTTATTTAATGTATAAATTAATTTTGAATTTTATTTAAACTATTTGGAGTGAAAGTTAAATAAATCAAAGCAAGAACGTAAATAAAAATAATAGTAATTGAAAAATTAATATATCTAATTAAATTTTTAATCAAATATATCAACTTTTTAATAATTATTTTATTTATATTTTATTTTAAAGAGAGTATGAATTTTAAGTATGTCTTCTTTAAATCTATTAATTATTAACTATATAAAGTTGAATATTAAAGTCACAACCATAAAGCCGTAAATCAACATATGCACTGCCATAAAGCCGTATATATCATTTTAAAGAGAGTATGAATTTTAAGTATGTCTTCTTTAAATCAATGAATTGTTTTTTATAAAGTTGAATATTAAAGTCACAACTATAAAGCTGTAAATCAACGTATGCACTGCACGCCCCTTTAGTTTTTTTTTTTT
>JBBPBR010000005.1:56641667-56653212 GCA_037974775.1 Cicer pinnatifidum | reverse complement strand
TATTAGTCATTTAGAAATGTTAATAATTTATATTATTAGTCATTAAATTCGTTGAAAAAAACCACTTAATCACTCATAAATATCAATATAAATATTCTTTATCTTATGAACAATTATATTATTCCACTTATGGTGAGTAATAATTTTATACGTTAAAAATTCAATTACTCATTAATCTCAATCCATTTATAATTTCTTTCAATTTATGTCAATCAATTTTTTTAGTAACGTTTTATAAAATAAAAATATATATTTTATTTGACAGAAAATACACAAATTTATTAAAAATAATAATAAAATATAAATATATGAAAAATTATTATTTAGATGATTGTGATAAACATTATTTTCTCTCATTTTAATTTTCCTAATTATATTCAATTATTATAAATCAATAAAGTAATATTATAAGATAACTATATTTATAATACATAAAATATTACTTATAAAATTTATAAAATTAATTAATTAATATCAGCACAGCGCGCGTGCCATAGTCTAGTTATATTTGATTTACACCGATAACTTTTGAGATATATTAAATATTGTATATAGTTCTTTAAATTTGAAAATTTTCTTGAATTATTATCATAAAATATTAAAATATAATTGAAATATTACAATAAATTGATTGTTCAATCTACTTTGCATGCAGAAGAAGTTAAAAACAATTATTATGTAAATAGACATTTATTATTTTACTTTTAAGGTTATACATATATTTAAACCGTTTTAGAGAAAATAAAAAATATATATATAATTTATAAGATTTAATTAATATTTTTTAAATAATTAATATAAAAGATATATTATTGCATTATTAATTAGTTTCTAATTATAAAAAACTTTCAGCGTAAACAAAATATATCTTAAAAAATTAAATTTAAATAACGCAATAAATAGCATCTATATAAATATGAAGTCTATAAAATAGAGATTGTAAAAAATAATCGCTATTAGAGCCAATAATAGGGTAATAGCCAATAATAGGGTGGTGGTACAATAGAGAAATTATGCATATTAGGATGGTTCTATGCATACTCTTGCTCCTGCTATGTATAATTTCAAATCTTTCTAAAGATCCACAACATTATAAGTGTAAATGGTGCTTTGAGAAATGGAAAGAAAAAGGCAACTCGTGATCCTAAAAATCACTATAACATTAGAGTGTTTTCATGTTTCAAAATTGGTATCACACCACCAAAAAAGAAAAACACCCTCCTACCCTTCTTAAGCAGTTCTTAATATCCCATGATAATATATATTCCATCGGTCCTCAATATTTGATATTTAAACATTTTATTTTTATTCTAAAAGTTAATTTCTTCTTAAAAAATCAATATACAATTATTTTAAAAATATACATTAAATAAATTTTATATTTATTTAATAAATAAATAAATAAAAATATTAAACATACATAAATTTATTATTTTTAATATAAGATTAAAAGAATTAAAGTTGAAATATGGAGGAAGTAGAATGTATACCATACCATAGAATACAAACTATTAGATACGGTCCATGATCGATACGTCTACAACAATTAATGAAATGGTCCATCCCTCCCATATATAGTTAGGCTGATGCTGTTCTCTCAATAACGCGACAATTTTTCAGAATTCATATTATGGTAATTAAAATTAATATGAAAAATATTATTGTAATCATGATTTTGATAGTATTCTTTGTCTTGAAATAATATTGAGATTAGTTTCCTGCAGTTTGATAAAACTGTTTTCACAATTGTAAATGAAAATAAAGAAGGATAAGGGAAGAATAACATCAAAAATTTACGTGTTCAGTATTAATTGATGACACTTATGTCACGGACAAACAAACAATATTAATTCACTATTAATGATTGAACTTTACAAAATTAAAATCTTATTCTCAATATTGATCTCCTAGTATCTATCAATGTTTATGAACCAACAATATTAACATTTTCACTCAATATTATTTTTCCCTTTAATATTTCTTCTTTGATTTTCTATGAAACACGAATTGCTTATACCTCTTTAACTAACTCTCAGTTTTCCAACTATGACATACATCAACACCTCTCAACATATTACAAGATCGCACACAATGCATTTTCAATTATAATATTTAAAGACACACTACCGCACTTTCTTTTAATAAACAAGTTGAATGATCATTTACAGTATAGTTAAGGTAAATTTTGTTGCCCAGTCTTGTCGAATGGATTGTAACAATTGCAAACAAATTCAAAATACAGGCTAATATAGAAGACGACATGCAACGAACACACACTGCGGAAGTTGAATTGAGGGGCCAACCCAAGAGAAGCGATCCAATCATCATGTCCCTCCTTTATTTCATTTAATTATTTATTACATCCCCGCACCTAATCACATTTCATTCGTCTATTTGGTTGGAAGAATTTACACGATAGGGGAACAAATATTATTAAGTTTGTGTTTGGCTAGAACTTTAAGAGAAAGAGGAGGGGAGTAAAATTAATTTAACTTTACTTTCCCTGTAGTTTGGATCGAGGATTTAAAAGAGAGATACGAAGAGATGTTTAATATAATTAAAAAAAAATCATTTAAAATTTAATATAATTAAACAATTATTTAAAATTTCTTTTTTTTCCTTGAATCAAATATAACACTATAAAAATGTATTTTCTTTTCACTCTATTCTCTTTTAAATCAAACATTTGTTTATATATTTTTCTCTCCTATTTGCACTTTTATTTTACTGATTTATTAATCATTAGTTTCAATTGTTATTTTTAAAAACAGTAAAATTATCTGTTCCTAAATCACAATCCGAAAATTATTCTATCATATAAAAATAACAGTTATATACAGAAACAAATAAGAGTAAAAATAACAGTTATTCATCAATAAATGTATTTAAATTTATTATTAAAAAATAATAAGTATAAGACAATAAATATTAATGGTAAAATGATAAATATAATTTTCTAATATTTAATTATTTATAATAAAAATAAATAAATAAAATAATAATAAATAATAGCATATTCGATATACAAACTTTTCTTAAATAAAAAATGATATAAAAAAAGAAAAACAGAAGTATAGTAGATAAGCATTATTATTCCTGACATAGAATGGAGCAAGTGGTATTATTGCATCACGCGGTGGCTTTGAAAGCAAGAAGTGTACATAATTATTGTATGTAATGTTTATATAACTATTGCATAAAAAGGTACTCCTATATGAGATTTGAATGTCAATATGCAATGATGAGCCTTGAAGTTCGCCTACAAAAGAAAGAAACAAATTAACATAAACTCAACTCAGCATTAGTCATTAGGTCAGCTGAAAGCCACTGCTGATTCATTTTTAATGCTTACACCCAATCTGCTGCCTCATCACAGCAGCAGCAGCAACAACAGCTGGTGTAGATTTTTAATAATAATAGAAAATGAAGGAGGAAGATATTACCATGTAGGCAGTGTCAGACATGCATGAGCCATAGCCTATAGCGTATATATATAGATCCTCATATCTCCTTTCCTACTTTTTTGTCATCAAATCAACATACTTGTATATACTGTGTCAGATATATGGAATATTACCTTCAACAAAGGACATCATTTTTCTGCTAAACAATAAAAAAGACTTAAAACTTTTATTTGTTTGAAAAAGTATTGAATGAATTTCCTCCAACCTCACTCAGATGACATGATCTTCTTTTGTAAACCTAGAAATTAACCTTCACTTTCTCCATATAGAAGATCGAGTGAAAATTAAAAACCATTGAATTAGGCACAAAATTAAACTAGGGTTTTCATCATGTAGCAAATAACCAAGATGTAACACGTACGATACCGATCTCCCCTTTCTGTACTCAATATGCAGAAAGGCACGAATGGATGAAGAACAAATATGCAATACTCTTTCTATATACAAGAAATGTAAAATAAATAACAGAATAAGCACTATTCATATAGTAAGGTAGTATATCAAATCAAATAAAATATATAGAGAATAGGTGAGCATCAAAAATAAAGAAGGTAATAAAAGAAACGTTAATTAGCTAGCTAGCAGTGGTTGTGCCTGTAAGATATTTTGAGAAAATATTAGGTAGGTTGCCATGAATGAATGGAGATGAAGCAATACATATATATCAGGAAGGCTTTACAAAAAGAAGCCAACAGAATTCAATTGGCAGCGTGTCCACCTCCAATATATTTAGAAAAATATCTATTCAATGGAGGTGGACAGAATGCCAATAAACTCTGCAAGCAACCCTTTGATAAGCCCGCTTAATGAATTAGCTTGATTAAAACCTTTGAGGGGGAGGGGAGGAAAGGAAAGTGTTGTTAAGTTTTGAGACGCAAGGGTATGTATGTATGTATTTAAGAAGAAAGGTTGGCAGGTAGATATTTAGAGAGATTCATAGCCAGCTATTTAAGATGTGATGATGGACCTTCACTTGTGTCAATGTCAATAAATAAGAAAGAGATATATATATATAGAGAGAGTGAGGGTAAGATTAATTATTCATTATAATTTAATACTAATAATAATAATTTAATAAAAGAATGAGAACTTAGGTCCAAGTGGGAAAAGATTAGAGCCTTTACAAGGATCAAATTAAGAATCGTCTCTTCTTCTTTGATACTAGCTAGGTTGGCTATTGCTATTGGAACAAGCCCCATACGCACACTAGTTTTTGTTTTAGCACTGGTTGGTTGTCGATTCAGTTTCACCCAAGTCACATTAAATGTAGTTCGCTACTCTCCACTTTTTTTAAATATTTTATTTTAATTTTACAATTTTAATTCTTTTAAAAAATTAAAAAATTATTTCTTTTATACCTTTCAAATTTCAAAAACATTGCATTAAAATAAATGGTGTAATACCATGTTGTAATGAAGAATGCACTTGACCAGTAGTTGATTTTTAACCTATATAAACCAAAGACTGAGTTTCAAAAACTAAATGATGAAGTCTACGACGATGCATTCAATGTTGATGTGGGTGATTCTCTTTCCAGCTCCCGCGCCATGTGACTCTCTCCATATCTAGTAAGCTATTACCTCTCTACTTACGTTTCTATTTAAATTTTAACTTTAATAAAAAAAGGTTTATAGTATAATTAATGTGTTTATTTTATATTAAAAAATTATTAAAATATTTTTGTGTGTCGATGTTTTTAATAATAATTTATTATATTTTAAAATAAATTAGATTTTGTTTGAAAGATAATAATAAATATATTTAATAAATTAAAAAAATAGATTTTATTAAGTAATAACTTTTTTTTTATCATTAGATGCTTATGAGTTATGATTAAGGACAAAGGTAATATATGTAAACTATATTAAAAAAAACAAATGGATTAAAATCGTTAAAAGCAAGTGATGTTTTCTAATTTATATTGTTTCACGGTGACATCCAACTTCAACAGAATACGTATATGTCGATGATTTTACTATTTAAATTTATTTGTCTCATTTGTATATTTTTCAAAATTGTAGGTCTTAATAAATTTGAAGGGTAATATTATATATCAACATAACTCTTCACAATTATTTTAAACAGTTATGTTCTAATTTTGAAAGTTAGATCCTTAATATAAAAAAAAAAAAGTAAAATTTTAACAATTTAAAATATTATATTTTTATCAAATGAAATAAAAAAACTCAAACTACTTTATTTAAATTATAAATAATATTTTAATATAACTTATATTCTAATATGAGAGTGTTTATAATGCAAACAATTAAAATTAATGTAATTTTTTAAAATTTAAGATATATTAAAAAAAAAAAAAAATAGTTCCTTGCCAATTAAGGGTTGTATCCTACTGAGCTGAATGCACGTCTAACAACTGACCCTATCTTTTGTTGTTGAATTTCAACGTGAAATAATTCAAATTCGATATTTACCTACTCTATTTGATATTATATTTTTGAACAAATATATCAATTTTTATTGGGTTAATTGAAGAGAATATTATTAAGAGCCCATAAACAAATTAATTAATCCACTTAATAATACTATCTCTATTCCTATATAGAAGGTTCTTGTACGAATGTTTGTTCCATTATATAAAACTCTACTCAAATTACAATAAACATGAATTGATTTTTCATAAATATACTTTTAATTAAATGTAAAGAACTAAGAATATTTACCTCTTAATATTTGAAAGATAGTTTTAGATAAAGAATGTAATTGACAAATCTAATATCTTTAACTCGACACATTCTTTCAGAAAAAATGGCATATCATAATTATAAATAGTTAGTTCACTGACCACCACATAGTACTGCAAAATGGTAAAATGAACAGATTATTGTTACATCACAGAAACAAAGCAGCTATTGCGATGTAATACAGATAAACAGAAAGCAGCTGCGCGAGCAAATAATATATGTTACAACACATATCGACTTCGACGAAGCCTGCTAGATGGAAGGAGGAAGAAGGAAAAAAAAAAAAAAAAGCTGCAGTTTCGTGATGTATTAGAATTAAAAGCATACTAGTATATAAGAAGCACGTAATTCCTTTTCATTTCAGTACACACCCAGTGGAGAGGAATGGTCAAGCTGCAGAAACACTACTTATGCCATACAGCATAATTGTGGCCACTGGTTGATAGTGTCCATTCCCTCCCAGATGGGCACCATGAACCATCTCCAATCTTCATGCAGAGTTTCTCCCCGATGATTGCTGAGTAAAGGTTGTGCTTTGCCTCCAGAATCCTAATAGGTGATCTGCTATGAATACCTTGACGCTTGCGAGTGTCAATCTGCAGTTAAACGTTAATTGGTTACTTAGATTCTCTCTGTCAAACAAAAATGGATCAGTAGGATACTAGTTCTGCAACGTACCAACTTCACAATCTGCTCATGGACTGAGTTGTTCCAGTCATAAAAGTGATCATAGAAAATTGTCGGTGTCCCAGGATGAGTCAATATGTATGCATACCCCTGCAGTAACAAAAAATTAGATGTAAATCAATATGTAACTAAACTATTTAATTAAGTATAAATAGTTAGCAGCATAGGGGCTAAAAGTAAACACTATTGTCAATTTTTGCAAGTATATCCAAGTCACGGCAGTTTTAATAAAAACAGTCTAGGAGGGAATACAACAAAAGGACATTCCCTCGTCCTCCTGAAGTTCTGATAATTACATAGGCCTCATGGTAGTACAATAGTGAAGAAACAATAAAGGCCCCCAGAAAATGTTTAGTATAATGTGTACGTTCAACCACAATATTTTATTTTATTTTTTATAAATATGATATGACTTTTGAATAATTGGCATAATAACATGTATTTGATATTATTTAATATTTATAAATGAGGAAATGATAGTGTAGGACTAGGACATGATTGAAATGTTACTAGCTCATCTTCTTTATCCGTCGACTAACACAACAAAAACGTTGGCGAGGTAGTTTAGTTAACTGTTACTGTATAGATAATAAACAACCAAACGAAAGATACAGAAAAATATATAGAATACCTAACTAATAGCATATAGAAAGACAACATATAATTGGTAGAATTATTAAATTTAAGATTGTGCCCGAAAACTACAAGCAAACAAAATATTTATGTACATACACATACTTGGTATCATATCTAACTACTTCCCTCTGGACTGGAAAACATTATTTATTTAAAAAGCCACTAATGCCTAAAAAATACATACCTCCATAAGATGGTCAGAGGGGAAGGGCCAATGAGCCTGCACAGAGTGTGAAACAAAAGAATGAATGAATTTAAGATTTAGTAGTAAAAAGCAATGTGTTATTGCCAAATTAAAAAAAGTAGAAGTAAAATGATGTAGAAGGATACAACATATTTGCTTTGGTGTCAAAATTCTTAGCAGTATCAGTAGCTGGCAATATACTAAAAAAGCCTCTTATTAACCAATAACCTTTAAACTTCTCTATTCCTTAAATCTATTATTCCATAACTGGGCCTGATTTCCAGGTTGTAACTACACAATAGAAAGATGCATCTAAATTTGGGCTGATCATACACACCCCTACTCCAGCATGCATTTCATGAAACAAGAATGGTAATTACAAACACTGTTCAAGAAGCATCTCTGTATTATTTTGACAAATAGTGAACTCAGCACCTGAGTTGAACCAGTATCATGGTTATCGACAAATGTGACTGATCGTGAAGGCCACCACCCAATTACACCAGGTGGCTTCCCTTGAGGATCACGCAGACGCCAATATTCTCTCTTGACAGCTTCCTGCAAATAAGTGCAAAATGAGAAAAGGAGTTTGTGGTGAGAAATGTAATTTTATAGTATGAATTAAATAACCGATACACTTGAGATTTAGTATCAATGTTCGTAGATAGACACTGCCTCATTGAATAGCAAATGAGTGGAAAAAAAGTATTTATATATGCACGGTAAGATCTAACTTCCATTCTCATTTTTCAAACCTTTATTTAACATACTAGGCACAAAATGATGGGTACCTGGAGAATTCCCTTTGTTGTAAAGTCAAATGCGGTTGAAAGCATCCCAGTGCCATCAATCCAATTGAGTATTCGTTGCCTATGGCTATCTGCACAGAGTGAAAAATAATTGAGCTAACGGCTAAATATTGAAAGTGTATAATACAAAGGAAATATTGAAAGGCTAATTTATTCACATATTTGTAACCAAAATGTATTCATATATTTAATGAATGAGAATATATATTTAAGCACTATACCTTGGTTATAGTCCAAAACAGAACCCTTGTAGTTGCAAGTATCCCAATACTCCCCAACAGAGAACAATGGCTTTGCTCCTTCAATATATTCTTTCACATATTTTGGTGAATAGCTACAAATGACAGAATTGAAAGGTATAAAACTATAAATCGTGAATACATGAAGTAAGAAACCAAAGGAAAATCCTCAATGTTCAAAAGACATAACACGTCTTACCCTTTTGCAAAATCAAAACGAAAATCTTGAAAGCCTACATTATGGCGTAGCCACCGAAGCCATCCTATGATATCCTTCCTCACAAAATCTTGAGTATGGTCAATATTGGGAAACCCATGGAAAATGGCCCCAGTGTTTCGATGACCCTATAATAAGCAACAAAAAGATACAGTAGAAAATAAACAACACAAGGAACGCAGGATGCAGGTTTGAACAAATGAAAATACATCAGGATGTAACATGTATGTTACCAGTCCACCAGTAGATGATGTTACAGCACGCTCATCCCACGGTAATGGAATTCCATCAAAACGATTATACATCCCTCCACTTCCTTGGGTGGTTCCAACACGGTGATTGATAACTATGTCAGCCATTGCTCTGACTTTGTGTTGCTTCAACTTTTGAAGTAAAGCTTTTAACTGATGCTCAGAACCATACTTACTATTCAGAGAGTAAAGGTTCTGTGGAGCGTAACCTGCAAAACAGAGGAAAGACAAGAAGTGCGTTATCACATGTAGTTGAACTGTTGAAGAAATAGATAAATTGTCCAATTTTAAAAAAAACTATAACTTTATGTTGAATTCTTAAAAGGATGTAACCTTCAGGTGAGAAGGAATTAGTTGGCGGTGGCAACCATGCTGAAGTGATTCCAGCTTTAGCAATGTCCGGAACTTTGCTTTCTAAATTTGCCCACCAATTGTATTTGTGAGACTCCCAGTTGAATGCCTGCATAGCAATTTTCTTCTGATGTTAAATTTACTGTATATAAAGTTCATGGCAGCATTAGAACGAAAGAAAAAATATGTGGTATGATAAGCATGTAAACAAGTAACCCATCCTATTAGTTTTACAAGATCATGCTGTTTATGCAAATAGCATCAGCACAGACAACAAAATACAAGTGAAATTCAGGCTGATGTGTTTTTGTTTAACTAGTAATAGAGATGGCACATGTCGACTGGATCATTCTTTTATTTATTAATAGTATATAGTAATAGAGATGAGCAGCAGTAATACAATTGCTAGGCTTGAAAAATCTTGTATTATGGATGCAACAAAAAAGATAAGTAGGCAGCGGAATCATTGAAATTTACCTGGAAAAGTATCTCCTTTCCATCTCTCAGAACTGCACCTAGCCATGGGTGTGAAGAATGATTTATGAGAAGATCATGATCTCAATAGTATAGAGTAATTGAAATATGATATAAACTACAACAGTTAAGGTTGATGGTAGTCCAAGATACTATATACGGTTTATAGAGCAACACTTGATGCATGCATTTATGGTGTTGAAAAAGAATTAATTAAGTAAGGGAAACCAAGTCCCCTAAGTAGAACAAATGAATTGAATAAGGTAAAATGTATTTATAGTGACAGAGAGACATTATTAGTGAGGTTAGATTGAAAAGCATACCGAGATCATTTCGTTGATTGGTTTGATTCTGATCACGTTCCTGCAGGTCAACCACAAACCAAAAAATAAGGAGTGAAATAATACAAATAAAGAAGAAAGGAAAAAAGAAAAGATAGAGGGAGAGCAAAGAGCATTAATTGCATACACTGCTTAAGAAACCCATGTTGAGTGAAAGATTAGGAATAAAACGCAGTGAGCTGCATCATGAATGAACGATTAATGTGAGTTCGGAATGATGATAAAAAGTGAGAAGAAATAAAATAAAGTAGAATATTGAGAAAGAGAGACGCACCGAATTGAGAATTGAGAATTGAGAATTGAGTTGAGAAGGGAAGAGTGTTGGAGGGAATGGTATTAATAAATAAATGAGAATCAGAGAGAGAGAGAGAGAGAGAGAGAGATAAGGTAGGAGGGAATAATAGGAATTAAAATTGATTCATATTCAGTTGGATTGGAATGAGAAATGAACTTACAGAAAGTAAGCTAAGCAATGGTCATGATCATGAATGAATACCCATTCCGTTCACACTCTAATTTCTAATCATTCTGCGCGCTTCCCATTCCTCACTAATACTTACTTCTCAAACTCTTTAACGCCTCATTTTTGTCTCTTCTTAACTACTCCTACTCTTTCTTTTCTTTCACAACTCTTCTAAGCTACTACTACTACTATTATTATTATTAAATATCCATTCTTCTTGAGTCAAAAAATCAAATTCTATTCATCTCGTAAACATGTCACCTTTTCTTTCCAACAATCATACACGTGTTAGGTCATCCACAACGGGAATCTTTCCCTTAATAAACACCGTATTTTTATAACTACTTTTATGATGGAATAAAAATAAAGTGTTTATAAAGATTGGTATTTTTGTACACACATTTTCTCTTTTAACATTTTTTTTTTGAATTTCACTGATAATAAATTAAATTATATTAAAATAAATTAATGTAATAATATACAATTATTGATGAAATTCATTGAATAATTATTTTTTAAATACAGTGTTTATTAGACGTTATGATTGAATATATAAAGACCCGTTTAAACAACTTGAACATATCTAATTTAGATGGTCTTATATTCTCTAATACCTGTTCAACATTTTATTTTATTTTTATCTTTTTTTATATTACACCATCAATCCATCATAGCTGTTCTATTTATATGTGGTATGTAGGATGACCACTTTAACTAAATAATTTTT
>JBBPBR010000005.1:56625716-56641121 GCA_037974775.1 Cicer pinnatifidum | reverse complement strand
TGGCATTACATCATGATAAGCGGATAAATAAATTAATTAAGGTCCATAAGTTATCTTAAGATGCAAACAATGGTTATTGGATTATAGATTTTCTTTTTAATTTATTAAAAAGAAGAAAAGAAATAATTAGAGGACAGAAACCTAATCCATAAAAAATCTCTTAAATATATAGATTTTTTTTTTACTTTTGGACATTAATTATATATGATAGCATTCTCTTGCATATTATTTTTAGTTTATTATCTTAGAAATTATATTCGTAAAATTTCACCAATATTAGAACAATTTGTTAAACTTGCGTCATAAAATCTAAGTTATAAGTAAACAATAGACGCCCAGCAATTTAAAAAGGATGGGGAATTGATGCCATCAAAAGATTAATAGATGAGAGTTACTTTTACCTCCATATGTTTCTTAAAAACGACATATATATGTGCTTGGAAGTAGATTTTCCAACCAAAAAAATTTGTTTTTGTTAAAAAGTATAATCATATATATGACGATAAAACTATATATATATATTTGGAAATATACTTATGGAGTGCATTTGTTATACTCAAAAGGATGATATGAAGCAATCAAAAGAAAATATACATAGTCATTTTGTCTACTAGTTAAAAATCCACGTAAACATTGGTGGATAGGGGTGCCCCACTGCACTCACTCATGAGTCGTGAACAGGTTATAGATATATAGAAATAAATAAATTAAAAAGACGGTTTGACTGTTCGTGTAATTTAATATTGAATTAAATGAATTATTATTTATCTAATATCTATCTGAGTCTGAGCTTCTTTTGGTTTTATTAGAATCAAATTTATGTGCTAGTTAGTTCGTTATTGATATATGAAAATGGGCCATACTGAGTTTTGATAAATTTCAGATGAAATCATGTATTAGAATTTGTTGGATTTCAGAGGAAGAAAACTAGATAACAGAATAAAAAGAACATTTATATATTCTTTTTTTTTTAATATACAGACTAATACAATGTTTAAATAGTATAAGAAACTTAACTAACAATCTCCACTAACCACGTCTAAGAATCCTAAGTTAGTGGTATCACAAATTTGTTCCTAACTAATAGCCAAAAAATCAGCAACAGACTTTTGACAAAGTCTTCCAACTAAGTTACTAATTTTCTATGACTTTTATTCAGCTTCCTACGTGCACATATGAGCTTGAATTATGTTGCAACACCACCCCTTAATTCAAACTCATACATACCAATTTTCTCCATAAAGAACTGATGTTTGGCTTGAGCTAAAGCCTTGGTAAACAGATCTGCATTTTGAACGTTTGTGCTGCAGAATCTTAGAGCGACTGTTTCCTCTGACACAAGCTTCCTTATGAAGTGATGCTGAACTTCAATATGCTTGGTTCTTGCGTGAAATGTTGGGTTTCTTGTCATAGCAATCGCAGACCTGTTATCACACCAAATCTCAGTTGCTCCTTCCTGCTTACAGCATAAATCTTTCAACAACTTTCTAAGCCAAACAGCTTGTCTTGCTGCTGCACCAACAGCTACATATTCTGCCTCAGATGATGACAGAGCCACAATATCCTGCTTCTTTGAGCTCCAAGTTATAGCTCTTGAGCCTAAACTGAAAACTGATCCTGATGTACTTTTTCTATCATCCAAACTACCTGCCCAATCACTGTCTGTGTAGCTAACTAACTTGAACTCACTGACATGTTCATACAAGATTCCAAAGCAAGTTGATCCTGCAACATACTTCAGGATCCTTTTTGCTGCACCTAGTTGTTGCTTTGTTGGAGAGTGCATGTATCTGGATACCACACTTACACTATGAGCAATGTCAGGACGCGTGTGAGTGAGATAATTCAGACCTCCTACAAGACTTCTGAACAGCTTTTCATCAGTTTTTCCTGTGTCATCCTCCTTCTGCAGCTTCTCATTAGGATTCATAGGAGTTTTGACAGTTTCACATTTTTCCATTGAAAATTTCTTCAGCAAATCCTCTGCATACTTCCTTTGGTATAGAAATATTCCATCTTCTCCTTGCTTTACTTCTAGACCCAAGAAATACTGAAGCAGTCCCAAGTCTGTCATCTCAAATTTCTCCATCATTGATGCTTTGAACTCATTTAGCAGCTTCTGAGAGGAGCTAAAGTAGATGATGTCGTCCACATAAAGACAGACAACAATGAATCCATTCACACCTTCTTTTTTCACATAGAGAGTTGGCTCATTCTCACTTCTCTCAAACTGATTTTGAAGAAAGAATAAGTCAATCTTGGTGTACCAGGCTCTTGGAGCCTGTTTCAGTCCATAAAGTGCCTTTTGCAGCTTGTAAACCTTGCCTTCTTCACCATTTTTTACAAAGCCGAGTGGTTGCTCAACAAAAACTTCTTCTTGTAAGTCTCCATTGAGAAATGCAGATTTTACATCCAGCTGAAACACATCCAATTTCCATTGGGCAGCCAAAGCTAATACCACTCTTACAGTTTCAAATCTTGCCACTAGTGAGAATGTCTCCTCAAAATCGATTCCTTCTTGCTGTGCATACCCTTTTGCCACCAACCTGGCTTTGTGCTTCAGAATACTCCCATCTGTATTGAACTTAGTTATGAATACCCATTTAAGTCCAATAACATTCTTTCCTTCAGGAAGATCAACCAATTTCCAAGTCTCATTTTTCTGAATTGACTTGATTTCCTCCTTCATTGCATCTTGCCATTCAACTTCATCTTTAGCTTCATCAAATCTGGTTGGATCTGCTGCCATTAGTGCAAAGTCACAATTTGCATACAAGTCAGCAAGAGACCTGTATCTTCTTGGTGCAGAATCATTTGATGAACTTGATGATGAAGTACTTGAAGAAAGTGGTGAGCTGTGATTTGAAGATGATGGTGTTGTAGGAGTACTTGGAGACTGCTGGTCATTTGTTGGCATAATTAAGTCCTCTCCAGAACCATCAGATCCTACTATTTTTTGCTGAATATTGTCACCCCTTTCTCTTTGCTCCCAATTCCAGCTTGCATTCTCATTAAACACAACATTCCTACTGACCATAATCTTGCTAGTAAGAGGTTTATACAGTCTATATGCCTTGGATTGAGTAGCATAGCCAATAAATATACATTTCAAAGATTTATCATCAAGTTTAGATCTCAAATCAACCAAAGCATAAGCTGTACAACCAAAAACTCTTAAATGACTTACATATGGTTTTTTTCCTCTCCATACTTCAAATGGTGTCATATTCATGACCGCCTTTGTAGGAGAGACATTGAGGATGTACAATGCAGTAGCTACAGCTTCACACCAGAAGTTGTTTGGTACACCTTTAGTTTTGAGCATGCTTTTTGCCATCTCTACAATTGTCCTATTCTTTCTCTCAGCAACTCCGTTTTGCTCTGGAGTGTATGGTGCAGTCAATTCTCTTCTTATTCCTTGCTTCATCACAATTTGCATACAAGTCAGCAAGAGACCTGTATCTTCTTGGTGCAGAATCATTTGATGAACTTGATGATGAAGTACTTGAAGAAAGTGGTGAGCTGTGATTTGAAGATGATGGTGTTGTAGGAGTACTTGGAGACTGCTGATCATTTGTTGGCATAATTAAGTCCTCTCCAGAACCATCAGATCCTACTATTTTTTGCTGAATATTGTCACCCCTTTCTCTTTGCTCCCAATTCCAGCTTGCATTCTCATTAAACACAACATTCCTACTGACCATAATCTTGCTAGTAAGAGGTTTATACAGTCTATATGCCTTGGATTGAGTAGCATAGCCAATAAATATACATTTCAAAGATTTATCATCAAGTTTAGATCTCAAATCAACCAAAGCATAAGCTGTACAACCAAAAACTCTTAAATGACTTACATATGGTTTTTTTCCTCTCCATACTTCAAATGGTGTCATATTCATGACCGCCTTTGTAGGAGAGACATTGAGGATGTACAATGCAGTAGCTACAGCTTCACACCAGAAGTTGTTTGGTACACCTTTAGTTTTGAGCATGCTTTTTGCCATCTCTACAATTGTCCTATTCTTTCTCTCAGCAACTCCGTTTTGCTCTGGAGTGTATGGTGCAGTCAATTCTCTTCTTATTCCTTGCTTCATCACAATTTGCATACAAGTCAGCAAGAGACCTGTATCTTCTTGGTGCAGAATCATTTGATGAACTTGATGATGAAGTACTTGAAGAAAGTGGTGAGCTGTGATTTGAAGATGATGGTGTTGTAGGAGTACTTGGAGACTGCTGATCATTTGTTGGCATAATTAAGTCCTCTCCAGAACCATCAGATCCTACTATTTTTTGCTGAATATTGTCACCCCTTTCTCTTTGCTCCCAATTCCAGCTTGCATTCTCATTAAACACAACATTCCTACTGACCATAATCTTGCTAGTAAGAGGTTTATACAGTCTATATGCCTTGGATTGAGTAGCATAGCCAATAAATATACATTTCAAAGATTTATCATCAAGTTTAGATCTCAAATCAACCAAAGCATAAGCTGTACAACCAAAAACTCTTAAATGACTTACATATGGTTTTTTTCCTCTCCATACTTCAAATGGTGTCATATTCATGACCGCCTTTGTAGGAGAGACATTGAGGATGTACAATGCAGTAGCTACAGCTTCACACCAGAAGTTGTTTGGTACACCTTTAGTTTTGAGCATGCTTTTTGCCATCTCTACAACTGTCCTATTCTTTCTCTCAACAACTCCGTTTTGCTCTGGAGTGTATGGTGCAGTCAATTCTCTTCTTATTCCTTGCTCCTCACAAAATATGATGAATTCATTTGACAAAAATTCACCACCACGATCTGTTCTTAAGGCTTTCACATATAAACCAGATTGTTTCTCAACCATAGCCTTAAAAATCTTGAAGTTTTCGAAGGCTTCAGACTTAGCCTTTAGAAAATAGACCCAACTCATTCTGCTGTAGTCATCGGTTATGAGCAAGAAATACTTACTTCCACCAAGAGAAGTTGTCTGCATTGGTCCACAGAGATCAGCATGCATCAGCTCCAAACATTCACTTGCTATCCAAGCTCTACCACTAGGAAATGGTCCTCTTGACTGCTTTCCATATAAGCATCCTTCACACAACTCAAGCTCACCAATTTTAGGCAGCCCTTGCACCATGCCTTTGGAACTCAAAAGCTTCAGTCCCTACACATTCAAATGACCATACCTCAAATGCCACAGCTTGGCATCATCATCTCCTTTAATTGTCAGTGCTTTGCTCACATTGCCAGATAAATCAAGAGGGAACATTCTATTTCTCCCCATAACAATCTTTACTATAACTTCTTTCGATTACTTATCACAGATCAAACAAAAATCGTTCTCAAACAGTACTGAATATCCAGAATCGAGTAATTGACCCACACTCAACAAATTGTGAGCCAAATTTGGCACATACTGCACATCATATAAGAGCTTAGTGTTTCCTTGCTCAGTTTTGATCGCAATCGTGCCTCTTCCTTCCACTTCAAGTTGCTTTCCATCTCCAAGCCTCACCTTGCTCTTTAAAGATTCATTCAGTTCTCTGAACATAGACTTGGCACTTGACATATGGTTGAAGCATCCACTGTCAACATACCACATGCCACCTCCTGCATCATTGCTAGCTACACTTTGTGCTAAGAACAATTTTTGCTCATGCTCCACAAAATTGGATTTTTGATCACCCTTTTGTTCATCTGCCTCTTTCTTCCAGCAGCTAGCCTCTTTGTGACCTAGCTGCTTGCAATAATAACATTTAAGTGGACCCTTATATGATTGCTCTTTTCCTTCCTTATTCTGTCCTCTTCCACGGCCCCTTCCTCTTGAGCCAACTCTTCCTCTACCTCTTACACTAAATTGCCATGTCTTTTCCTTGTTTGAGGATTCTCCTTTCACATGGAATGCCTTCT
Source organism: Cicer pinnatifidum (assembly GCA_037974775.1). NCBI lineage: Eukaryota > Viridiplantae > Streptophyta > Magnoliopsida > Fabales > Fabaceae > Cicer > Cicer pinnatifidum. The sequence goes on along the minus strand of JBBPBR010000005.1, from coordinate 56,635,221 downwards.
CTTCCTTCTTCTCACCATTTCTATTGAGCCTCTCCTCATGAGCTTGCAAGGATCCCATGAGTTCTTCAAAGGTGTAATCTGCCATGTCCTTTAACTCTTCAATAGCCGCTACAACATGATCATATTTGCTTGTGAGACTTCTTAGAACTTTTCCAACCACATGCTCATTGGTCATTGTTTCTCCATATGACCGCATTTGTTGTACTACAGAGGATACACGTGACAAGTATTCTTGGACAGATTCTTTGTCTGTCATTAGAGCTGTTTCAAACTCTCTCCTGAGTGATTGCAACCTCACTGTAATCACCTTCTTGTCACCTAGATACTCTTGCTTTAGAGTATCCCACGCCATCTTGGATGTGGTTGCTGAGGCAATTCTGGGAAAGATTTCATCATCCAAGGCCTGTTGTATCATAAACAATGCCTTGGAATCTTTCTTTCTCTTCTCTCTCAATTGTTGAGCAGGTTCTGGAGATTGAGCATCATCAAATCCTTCTTCAACAAAATCCCACAGTTCTTGAGACTTGAATAATGTTTGCATTTTCAAGCTCCAAAAATGATAATTCATGCCTTTAAAGATAGGCAAATGTGAAGTGGCGATTCCGGATCCGTTGTTCTGCATTATGAACAACCTTTTCACTCTCTAACCCGTGTTTCCCCTTGTGTTTGAGTGCTCTCTCTTCTCACTCAACACTTCCCTGGATATGAACCCGGATAATTAGTTTGCTCTGATGCCAAAATGTTGGATTTCAGAGGAAGAAAACTAGATGACAGAATAATGAAAGAGAACATTTATATATTCTTTTTTTTTTTTAATATACTGACTAATACAATGTTTAAATAGTAAAAGAAACTTAACTAACAATCTCCACTAACCACGTCTAAGAATCCTAAGTTAGTGGTATCACAAATTTGTTCCTAACTAATAGCCAAAAAATCAGCAACAGACTTTTGACAAAGTCTTCCAACTAAGTTACTAATTTTCTATGACTTTTATTCAGCTTCCTACGTGCACATATGAGCTTGAATTATGTTGCAACAGAATTTAGTTACGGACAATATAGATATAATATAGTTATGTTCGTTATATAAAATTGTATTATAATTTTTATATTATTATTTGAAATTTTATATTTCTTTTAAATAATTTATTTATTTCGTAGATATACAACCAGAATCTTCTAATATAATATCAGAACTTAGCATAATATTTGTCGTGTGGAAATTACAAATCTTGATTTCTGGATTTTTTTGAACTTATCCATAAAGTGCCGTTAGATTTCATGCAGCAAAGAGTATCAAGTTTGTAGAAGATGTTATCTTATTGGTAAATGACATTTTTTAGTACACATATATGTTGGATTATTTTAATATATAAAATTTTTGTTAAAGGTTCTCATGCACTCCAGAAATTTAAGTATTTTCTATGATCTTTTAGCTATTGTTGGCTTCTATTCTATGATATTTAAGCAACTTTTGTATGCTTCTATTTTATGTTATTTTATCATTTTTACTTTTTTTTGTTCTTCTATCTAAGGGATGTTAGCCAAAAAATTTATTCTAAGAACTAAGATTAAGATTTTTGATTCAATATATAAAGTGAATGTTGTGGAGACACTAGAATATTTTCAAGTTAACTTAGAGTAGACAGAAAACTTCGACGAGAGTTATGCAACTCAACCACAATTACTTTCTTCATCAACTTTCTTGTATAAGTGGATGTGATTATGAATAGTATTATTTTTCTTTCATTAATTACATTGTACTTTAATTTTTATTTTCTTGTATTGTATTTTTTTTTTCAAGTTGAAATTGTTAATCCACTTTCAAATAGCTTGAATGTTAGAAGTTAGTTCTGATTAGATTGAATATACTTATGTTAGGTACCTTATAAGCATTATATAAACGTGTATTCTACACTAATTGTATAATAATTCTTTACATTATCATTTCAAATTTTATATTTGTATTTATTTTTATTTATTTATTTATTTATTTATTTTTCTTAGACTCAACCATAATTCTAACATCATGATCGGATTGAGAGTTTGAATGTTAAAGTTTACATCGAGATTTTGAGTCAACTTAAGAAATTGAATGTCCCAAAGCTCACTCTTTCTCATTTTGAGGATGAACTTTGGTTTCATTCCAATAGACTTCCAACTATCTAAATACTCCATATCAATGAATGCTCTTTTCTTTCTTTTTCATCTACTTAATTTGCTCAATTTACAAAAAATGATTTGTTTGATTTTAGTTATTCATGGGATGAGGTTCATGTATATATATTTGTTGAAAGTGTTTATTATCAATTTCATCTAATCAAATCCACATATGTTAATATAGGTATGCATTGGATATGAATGTTGAAAAGGCTCAAGACATTTTATGTATAAAATATTACAACATATAGCATGAGTTGTGACTAGTAGACCTGTAATTGAAGTCTGACTTCCACAAATAATTTATGTCTCAACTATTTATCCTAAATATGAACGATAACATATTAAGTTATGACTTCTAAGTTACTCAATATATGTTATTTGTACTACTAGTTATAGAAAATATATATTCTATCTACTTATTATTTCTCTCTTTTATTAGAAATCAAGATCCAACTTAAAAGGGCACACATTGAATTTATCATGTTTATTGTACCTATAATTTATTAGTGTTAGTAGACTAGTTTTAGATTGGGCTTGTACATGTTATGTGGGCTTGTGATAAGTCAAGTTTAGTTAGCCCAAATAAAGGTATTTTGTGAAGCCTGTTGTATATAATTTAAGATAGTTAGTTAATGAAATAAGTTTTTGCAGTTAAACATTCTTCCGTTCCCAACAACCGGTATCAGAGCTCCTCACTGGGCTTGAACCGAAACAACTGTTTGTTGAGCCAAAGGAAGAAAAACGATGACATTTAAGCACACATTAATGGAGGAAAGTAATAATATCACGTTTGATTCAACCATGAATTCTATAATTTGATGGTCACTATGCAAATCCAGATTAATTGAAAAGGGGGAAGAAAACAAGTTGAAAGATTTCGAGGCAGAAAACTACCTGTTTCAAGCAATTGATTGCATGATTATGAAAACAATTATTAGCAAATATTATCCAAAAGCAATTTGGATTCAATGAGGCAAAAGTACCATGCGTCAACAAAGGTGAATAAAACTCACCTTTAAGCTCTTCACAAAGAGTTTGAATTGCAAGGAATGAAAGATGTTGAATTAGTTGATGAATATTTTGCAAGAACATTATCAATTGTAAACAAGATGAATATTCATAGTGTTTGTGGTATAGTATAATAGACTCATACTTTCACAAGGAATGGTTCATCTAATGCTCTTCAGAGCACACATTGTATGTCAAAACTAGTAATAAATGTACTTCAGTGATTGTGAGTTTATATGTTGATGACTTGATATTCATGGGGAACCATGAGAGCATGTTCTCATATTTCAATACTTAAAAGGTGAACATGTTGAGTTACTAGCATACACAAACATTGATTATGTTGGTGACATTGATGATATGAATAGCACATCAGGTTATGTGTTTATGCTTGGAGTTGGGGTCATCTCATGGTCGTTAGACAAGCAACCAGTTGTACTTTGTCCATCATTGAAGTTGAGTTTTTAGCAACAACTTCATGTGCTTGTCAAGCTATATGGCTGAGAAGAATATTAGAAAAGCTGGAACATTCTCAAGGCAAGAGCATAACAAACTTTTGGATAACAAATCCACAATTAAGTTGTCACGTGCCATTTCCTTTGTTGGTCAAGGATGAAGTAATTGAGCTGCAACATATCAACACACAAGAACATATATCTGATATCATGACAAAGTTTGAAGATAGATGCATTAAAAAGGTTGAGGGACAAAATGGATGTATGCAGGATAATGAGCTGATGGGTGTTTGAATTGGTTGTAGGGTAATACTTATGAGTTCTTCATACATGCTATATGGGTCTATGATAAGTCAAGTTTAGTTAGTTCAATTAAAGACATTTTGTGAAGTTTGTTGTCTATAATGTCAGTTAGTTAATAAAATTAGTTTTTGCAGTTAAGTATTCCTCAGTTCCTAACAAATAAAAATTTCCTAATCCATTGTAGAGAACTTTCTATGTTTTGATTTTAGTTTTAACTTAAAAAAATATTTTCTTCATTTAACAATATATATATGGGATCTTTATTGTACTTACTACTGCCTATTAGTCAAATGATCCAAATGATCGTGTCGTGATATAAATACATGATATAAAGAGAACTCAGTCTAGTAAATCCCTTATTCCAACTTACAAAGAGAAATCAGTCTCCAAGATTTTGATTTTCCATGCAACATGAGGCATAATTATGTGAAAAATGACATTCTTTTTTTCCTTAATAATATATTACCCGATGTCTTAAATGAATTTATCAGATCTTACCATTTGACCTTTGATTAATTAAGTAACCTGAACTTGATGTTGATGTGATACGGTTACAAGTTGAAGATAAAGATAAAGGTTTGAACTTTGATTTCCAATTGTTCTCTAGTTTACATTTATTCTCCTGTTAATTTAACATTTATTTTAAGAAATTTTATTTACCTTCTTTTTTTGCCTATGCTATTCATTTGGGCAATGACCCGTTAATAAGTCAACAATTGAACTAAAAAAATAATATTTTTTTTCTTTTTAATTGTTCGCGTATTTGAACCACATAAATCAACTTTGATTTACTTTTGTTTATATTATAAAATAAAATAAATACTATTTTATTTCTTTAAAAAGAATAATTGTTTGACATTTTTGTTTCAGCTTATTACGTCTACTAATGGCAGGCAATGCACGAAATCACAATTTCAAGGAACCAAGACCAAAACTTTGAGTGAGGTGTAAAATCATGTTTGTTGTTGTGCAAACATTTCTAGCTATGATTAAAAACAATATTTTTCTTGATATAGTATAGTATTTTATGAAGGATGTTAATAATAACTATGAAGCATGAGAATGATAAGATTTGAAAAAGAATAACAATTATAGAATTGGTGTGAATTTTAAGCATAGTTCATTAAAGTAAACGGAAATTGGGAAAGGAAGAGTGGGGCAAGTTAATGGAATGGATGGATGAAGTGGGCCTATACCGTCACTTTTCCTTTACCTCCTTGAATGGGAATAGGGGATACGGATAAAATAAAAAAAGCAACGGTATTGAATTATTGCGGTGTACAAGAGAGCAACAAGACACAAAATAATAATAAAAGTAGAAAAGAGGAAACCTAACCTAACACAAAGAGAAAGAGAAGGAGTCGTTAGTTAGATAGATATGGCGACGCCGGTGAAAGTGTACGGACCAGCCATTTCGACCGCAGTTTCGAGGGTATTGGCCTGTCTCAACGAGAAAGATATCCAATTCCAACTCATCTCTCTCAACATGTCCAAAGGAGAACACAAGAAGCCTAATTTCCTCAAAATCCAGGTAGGTCATGACTCATTACTAATTCATTTCAATTTGTTTCTCACACTCACACTTTCTTCCTCTCATTGCAGCCTTTTGCTCAAGTACCTGCATTTGAGGACGACGATATTTCTCTGTTCGGTAAGTTAGATAATTAATTAAATTAAATAAAATAAAATAATAATTCAAATAATAACTAGAAATATGATCAGAGTCTCGAGCGATATGCCGGTACATTTGCGAGAAACACGGAGAGAAGGGGAACAAGGAACTGTACGGTACAAACCCATTGGTAAAGGCATCGATAGATCAATGGTTGGAGGCAGAAGGACAAAGCTTCAACCCACCTTCTTCAACTCTTGTGTTCCAGCTGGCATTCGCACCCAGAATGAAGATCAAACAAGACGAGGGAGCAATCAAACAGAGTAAAGAAAAGTTGGGGAAAGTGCTTGATGTGTACGATAAGAGACTTGGGGAGACTCGTTTCTTGGCCGGTGATCAATTCACACTCGCCGACCTTTCACATCTTCCCAATATCCACTACTTGGTTTCTTCCGCTGATGCCGACACGGCTTCTCTCTTCACTTCTTCTTCAAGAGACAACGTCTCAAGGTGGTGGTCGGAAATCTCCACGCGTCAATCATGGATGAAGGTCCTCGATTTGCACCCAAAACATTGACTCACTCATAACTTCAGTTCACCACATTAATTACTACTCTACTGCTACTACTATATGCTTTCTTTTTAACTTTAATATTGTCAAGTGCTTATATTTTCGGCCGAAATTAATAAAAAGAAGTTTTCCATCGCTTTGCAGTACACATTAGCCAGCCTTCCCTTACTATTAATATCCATTAAGAAACACATAGTCACCGATTATGTGTGTGTATTTGGACAACCTTTCACACATGAATTCCAAATCTATTATCAAAATTGACTTTAATTTTATCAATACATTTAATTTTATTCAATACATTTAGGCCCTATCTCTATTAAGTAATTTTTGTTATGAATAATTAATCTCTAGAACAATTTATAAGTTAGAGACTTGCTTCACCTAGCCGCAAAGCAGGGCAATGATGCCCAAAGTGTTTGCTAAGGATTTAATTTGGTGTCCCAGGCGAGGGGAGGTCCATTGTAGATTTGTAGGGGGTAAGAAAAGAAAGCAACTCTTGTTTTCAATGCTGCAATGTGGGTGTCCTTGAATTTGATATGCCATCCGTTTTATATGCAAACATTATTGGTTAATACATGCTTTAAAGCTACATAGGATCGTAGTAATTCACTGAAGCTTAAAAGTATATTTTGTTTTAGGAATTAGTTTGTTTCTATACTAATTCAAGGCCCGACTCAAGGGATCTACAAGGCAGCCGCTTTAGGTTTCAAAATTATCTTTTAATTTAATTAATCGGATTAATTTCATTAGAATTTTTAGGCTTTTGGAAAAAATTGCACTCAAGCATTTTTTTTTTGTTGCTAATTTTTAGGCTGGTGTGTGATTGTTCCTTAATTTGTGTTATATACTTTTTTTTAGGCGAATGTTAGTATAGTTAATAATTTAATATTTTTACATTTTCACTAGGATTTATCTCGGTCTTTGACAATTTCAATAATTAATTCAAATCAGTTAAATTAACCGACCCTTCAAATGTAATGATACCTAAATTTATCTTTTGACCAAACTAAGCATTAAAAATCACGCATTGGTAAATTAATTAATATGCCAAATTGAGACTGAGCATGTTTCTACTACATCAAGATAAAGTTTTCTTAATTCCAAACACAGATAATTTTCTCTTTTGTGAAATCATAGATTTCAGGTTCTTTATGATTTTTGTAATTTCATTGCATGTGATAGTGAAACTGCATCTTACATTTTCTTAAATGTAGTATCCCAAAAAACTAGCGTGTATCTACTAAGTATATGTACTCTTAAAAATGATGAAGTACATGTATCATATATTTATACGATACTGATACTTATTGTACCTGTGAATATTTTGCTTTTTTATTATTATTATTTTGTTGAGTGACAAATGATTATTAATTTTTATGTTAACATAATATTATTTATGTATTTAAATTTATTTGTTGTTTTATAATACACAATTCTTAATTTTTTAAACTTTTATCGTAATTTTGTATTGCAAATTCATTAATTTAACTTTCTTATTTAAATAATATAAAAAAATAAGATTTTTCATTTATGTATTTGTATTTGATTTTTTTAAAAATATTATATTTTGTATTCGTATGAGAACTCAGTACCATACTTATGTCTATGCATATTTGTATATATAAAAGTGTTATATAATTTTTTTATATAAAGAAAAAATTAATTGAAATAAATTATTTTTAGCCGCTCAATTTACTTTGAATTCACTGTATATATATAGTTCATTGGAGGTGAAAACAGGTGTGTTAAACAAATCAGATAATGAAAAGCGACTAGTGATTTTTGAAGGAATTGTGATGCAGAATATTGTACATATATTATGAATGTTATATTTTTTGTTTTCTTATAATCTAAAATGAAAAGACACGTGTGGTGAATATTTACCACATACAAAGCAAGGGGATATGATTCTTCTTCTACTCACTAATATGATTAATCAGTTATCTGTTATTCCTTCCCATATCTCTGTTATCCTTTCTTCTTTTCTCTGATCCATCCCATGGCTACTGCAATCAACCACTGCAATTTCACATGCAAACCTCCAATCCCTGCTCCTTCAATCCACCCTAAGTTCCTTCCCCTTCATTCCCTTCCTTCTTCTTTACCCAATTTCCACACGAAAAACCATTCGTCTCACATGAGAGTATCCTCTCATGAGAATCAACGACGTTTCGTAACGAAAGCCACAACAGCTTCAGATGCAAAGAAAAAAGAAAAATCAGACGAAAGAGTTCAGCGTGTCCACAGCATTGAAGAGTTCGACGAAGCACTAGAATCAGCAAAAGATAAATTGGTTGTGGTTGAATACGCGAGCAGAGACAGTTCAGAGAGCATAGAGATATATCCTTTCTTAGTTGAACTAAGTCGAACATGTAACGACGTTGAGTTCCTTCTTGTAATGGGAGACGAATCAGAGAAAACAAAAGAACTATGCAAAAGAGAAAAAGTAGAAAAAGTACCTCACTTCAGTTTCTACAAGAGTAAGGAGAAGATTCACGAAGAGGAAGCTATTGGTCCAGATCAGCTAGTTGGAGATGTGTTATACTACGGTGATAATCATTCAGGTGTTGTGCAACTGCATAGCAGAGAGGATGTTGAGAAAGTGATTGAGGATCATAAGATTGATAAGAAACTAATAGTACTTGATGTTGGGCTTAAACATTGTGGGCCTTGTGTAAAGGTTTATCCAACGGTGATAAAGCTGTCGAGACAAATGAGTGATACGGTTGTGTTTGCGAGAATGAATGGGGATGAGAATGAAAGCTGTATGGAGTTTTTGAGGGACATGAATGTAATTCAGGTTCCTACTTTTCTTTTCATTAGAGATGGTCAGATTCGTGGAAGGTATGTTGGTTCAGGGAAAGGAGAGCTAATTGGTGAAATCCTGAGGTACCAAGGGGTGCGTGTCACTTATTAGATACATCTTTTTTTGCTTCCTCATATGTGTTGTGTATTCATCAACTTAATTAAACATTATGCCTAATTGGTTACATAGCAGCAATACTTAAGGATTTTCTCCTTTTCTTTTAACATCTTCTTTCATTTTATGTTCACTGGATTTGCTTGCTTAATTGTCATTTCGCAATAGATTTATGTATAATACTATTGCTCGTTGGGTATTCATTAGGCAAACACTATGGCAAATGAAAAACAAATCATACTTTTTATTTCACCAAAATTTTATCTGGTACTCACAATTATACTTCAACTTCAATATTCTACCTAAACTATTTATTTGGTTATTTTTTAAATAAAAATAAGTTATACCGCACTTGATTCATCTTGTATTTCAGAGAACTCAAATTGAAGTGTATTCAATTAAGATTTAGAAGGATTTTAATATATTTTTTGTAATGATTTTTTTGAAGTATTTAATCAAGATTTTAAC
>JBBPBR010000005.1:56600103-56614297 GCA_037974775.1 Cicer pinnatifidum | reverse complement strand
ATTTTTAAAATTTTATTATCGATCATATAGAAAATAAAATAATAAATTTTCATGTAATTTCATAATATGTATTAAGATAATTTCACGTTTAATTTCAACTAAATTTTCATGTAATTTCATAATCTGTATTAATAAAATTTCATGTTTAATTTCAAAAATTTAAATTAATCTGTTATTTTTGTATAACTTAAAAAGATTTCATTTTACCTATTTTTTATAAGGGTAAAAATTAATCGAGAAATAACTATTATCGTAGTTAATAACTATTTTCTTATCTTATATTAATTTTTTTTACGGAAATACTTGTTACCCTTTATACAAATGTGATTTAAAATCTTATTTTCTAATATCGATTTTTATGCTGTTACGGAAAAAAAGAAGTAAACCTAACCGTAGCAGGCATATGAGTTTGTTACAAATTCTAATTTTCAAATTCTAATGAATGTTAACATACCAAATATATAACTCTTTCAATTTGGTTGCTTCATTAGAAATTCTCAAGACTTATATTTTTTTAATAACCTTACTAGATGGTTTCTTTTTGCAAGCAGCAGCAGAAGCAGCAACCAAAATTGAGACAATTGAAGGATTTGATTCCATTATCTCCATGGAAGACACCACCCGTACCACTGAGTGAACTCAAAGGAGCCCAATACATGAAGATCAAGGAACCTATTTTTAAAGACGGAGTCAAAGTTTATTGGCAGCCTAAATATTTTGATAAGGAAGATGAAGACCCTGAATTAATAATTCCATATCAAGGACTTTTCGAATTTATTGATACACATTTTGTGAATGTCATAAAACGGTGGATCAACAAGTTTGTTGGTCAGGTTTCTAGTTTATAAGTACTTTAGATCAAATTCGCGATGATCTATGCTTAATGGTTGTGTTGGATTTTGTTTTATAAGTTTTATATTTCTTGAATTACTATACAGTAAATTAATTACGATAAAATCAAGACATGATAAATTTATATTCTTATTATGTTTTATTTTTTATGCTTTTTTATCATTATTTGGATTGGATACAGTGGCTAAAAATGAATCAATTATTGGGAATCAGTAAGTTAAATAGATTTAAACGTTGTGATTAAACTGAGTTTAGGTGATAGTTTTTAAATTTGACTAAAAAATATTTTTATTTATTTTAGTTGGTAGAATATATTGTTAAAAGTTAACAATTAGTGTAAATTGAAAAAATTGTGGAAGTTGATATGTATATATAAAGTGGAGGTGGAACATTTCGGGTGTGCCCCAAATGGTAGCAAATTTTGTAAACTAGAGATAATACATTTAAATCCAATGCTATCGTCCAATTTAATTAGATTTTTATAAAAAAAGTATATTTTTATTTGTATTTTTATTTTTAGTGTGCTTTCTCCACTTCCTTGTGCACGAGTATGTTCCACTACCTGTTTCTCCTCGTCTATTATTGGTTCAATCTGCTCCCACGATTTTTGTTTTATAATTCATTACAAATTTCTTTTATAAATAGAAGACTCCACTAAGTTTAGAACTCACTTTATAACTCGATCTAACAATGCATCATAAAGGCGATACATTGTTATTGAGTGATTGATAGTATGTTTGCACAATTTCTGAGTAGTGCTGAAAAAGCTCTTAAAGAAAGCAACTCAGTACACGACTATGCAATTAATATCTTTAGTGACAAAACTATGATTTTGCAACTGTTTTTTTTCAAAATTCAAAAACAACATATATTGATCGAGAACAATATAAACTCAAAGTCCCTAAAATAAAAAATTATGAATCTATGAACAAACTCTTACTCTTATAGCATCCAAGTTAATACTATAAAATGACATAATGCTTGTAAATGTGAAAAAATTTAAGTGTCTAGAATATTCATTCCTTCATATTTGTAATGTTGACAACATAAATACCAATGATTGAACTATAACGGCTCGAAGCTAATATGTCAATCTAAAACAAACAAACAACTCAATAAGATGGAAAATCAAATAACTTTTGCACCAAAATAACAAACAAAACAACGTTGTGCTCAAACAATGAAATTAGAGATAAAATACAAAAGGGAAGTTAAATATATGTGGAAAAAAAATACTTACTTAGATAAAAACGAAAGAAAAAAAATGATTTAGAGGATAATTTCAGACAAAAAAATGATCATATATTACCTTTCTTCGGTGTATAATGAAGAAGAAAGAAGTGTCGTTAGTGGCCAGTAGTTAGGTTACATACAATATCATGTATCTGAAATAACTTACTTTAAGTGAACATATGTATCTCCTCTTGTATATATAATTAGCAACAATGTACGAACTTACATGTATGATCGTCCTAGCAACATTTTCTTTCCAACAAACCACATGAATTTCATCTAATAAAAGAGTGAGTATTGACAACACAAATTCAAACTCCAGATCACCCACATGAACTTGTTCGAACTTTGAAGAGGACAATCCCCTTCATTGAGAGCATATATAAATTCGAGTTTTTGAAATTCAAATTTTTGGCAGGTTGGAGTGTTGATATTCCCCACACTAAACCTGCTAATAAAATTTGTATTTTTTTTCTGCAGTTTTATATATATGTATTGATTCATATTATTTAATTTTTTTTATGTATAATATGAATTTTAATCTCCTCAACATTGAAAATATTAATTTTAGTACATTGTATTTAATTATTATGTTATCTCCTAAAAAATATAACTATTATTTTATTATATCAATTATATATTTATTTTTAAGTTTATTATTTTGTCTAAACAAACTCCTATCAAAGGTAAGGGCAGGAACCTAAATAATAGACGGAGGGAGAATGAAGGTGGGTGCAAATTTCTCCCAGTAAATAATTATACAATTCCTTAAATAAAATTGACTTATTTCATAATAAAATAATTAAAGATAATTACACTAATTTTTTTATCAAATGATTTATTTTACACATCATTATATAGTTATATATTTTTCTTCAAATTTAATAACAACAAATGTTTGTCCTTTTTTTTTTAAACCAAAATGTTAGCCCTTTTGATAAAGTTAAAAGTTGCAAATATTTATTATAGATTCAAATAAATATTTTTTAAATCCAAAGTGTGGGCTACAATCACAATTTTTTGTGACCAACATATCACTTGTCTTTGTTTTATTTTTTTAACAAAAATATCACATGTCTTTTCTTGCATGTCTAAAAATGCATATTACATAAAGTTTTACAAAGATATATTCCAATTAATTGGAATTTAATATGCTAACGTATTTTTTTAAAAATATCAAATGGTACGAAAATTTACTTTTTTATATATGATATAATAGTGGATGTGAATTTTAAATGTAATAATAATTTATTTTTATTTTAAAAAATATTATAAAATTTAGTATAATTAATTCATAAAACGATTAAATTCGAATTCGAATCAAGAACAAAAACATTCAATGTAGTAAAATGAGAGCAATTTAACTCAAGTTTATTCCATCATATAATCATTGGGCTGTGAATATTGTTAGTTTAAGCCCAGAGGCGTGATTAAAAAAAGGGCCAGAGGTGAGGTTTATTGGCACATCAAAACATTTTAAACTGTGAAAAAAATAAACAAAAGAGTGGCGTGAGGCATAGAGGGAAGAGAAGAAGAAAAATGAGAGGAAAATGGCGAAGTGTTTGGAATTTGATGGATGTGAAAGTGAAAGTGAAAAGAGAAAACGGTTGTGGATGGCGGTTATTGCACGAGGGTCCTGACACCGTTGAAGAACTTCTTGATAGGCATCTAGTTAAGAAAGTTAACAATAATAACGACGACGAAGAAGACGAGTTGTTGAATCGGAGGCGACTCACCAGCACTCGCCGAGAAGCACTCAGTCTCTACAGGGACATTCTTCGTGCATCACGCTTTTTTACCTGGCCTGATTCCAAAGGCGTACTCTGGCGAGACGTTCTAAGAGACAGCGCTCGTAAAGAGTTCGAACTCGCTCGATTTGAGACCGACCCGGAAATTGTGACCCGCTTGCTCATCGGAGGCCGCGAGGCTGTCCATTCCGCAATTGATAAACTCGCCGATAAGCAGAGGCAACAGATTCAAAAGGATCGTGGTAGTTCCGGTCCTGATCATACCTGATTTCTCATTATTATTATTATTTGCCAATTACAATCTTGTGGTAATTAATTCATTTTACTTTTTTACATTTGAAACCTTCTGTTAATCATTGCTATCTAGTTTCATCACTGCTTTGTAGAATTGAAGAATGTTATGGAGTTAGGAGTGATTTTCATGAGACATCAAATAAGCAAATGGGATGAAATTTTGCTCCTTGTGCTCATGTCTTATATGTCTTTTCTAAACCTACAGATGATTTTTGGTTTTGTACTTATTCCCGATCTTCAAATTGAGGAATTGGTTGTACATTTGAACCGGGTGATATATAAAATAATGTTGTAAATTTCATATTTTTCTTTTTGCCAACACAAGGAGAATAGTAATGCTAAAATTTGTAAGTCTTAATCTTGAAAGTCAAGGACTTGATCAAATCAACCATTTTGTTAAAGGTTGTAGGCAAACAATAATTAAGTAAGCCTTACGCCTATCCATGTCTTTAGTTATTTATTTAGTTTCAGAGTTGGCTTGTCTGGGTTCCCGGATACCACATTCATTCATAAATTTGCAAGGAAGCTAAAATCTCATGGCCAGATATTATTATTTCAAGTTATTACTGATTCTCTGTTTTACAAGAAAATAACATCAACAACAAAAGATTTTTCTCATTAGAAGGAGAAAACGGGAGGGGAGAAAAAAATAGAGAATCATAAGTGGAGGAGAGTCCACCAAAGACCCAGGCTACTCTTATATGAAGATCTCTGAATCCTAGGTCTACTATTATAAGCTTTGAATATTCTGTCTATATGAGCTATTTTTCTTTGCTTTAGTCTTATTCCATTTCTTAACTCAGTTCAAGAGCTGGTCTAGTGACTCGATTCACATTATTGGATACTCAGTCCAAAGACCCATATCATTACATCCCCAAGCGATTAGGTGAGTATGTTGCTCTCTTCTTTTTCATTTTAAAAATAAACTCCCCTCTTTCCCTCTCTCAGTAACTATAAAATATTTTTTGGTTCATTTTAATATAAACAAGCCTCCTAATGAATTTTGTTACTCTCTATAATTCCTTGTCATCAATAGTTAGTTGTGAACATTTATTATTAACTGTGGGATTTTGTGGGATTTTAGTAGGTAAAAAACAAGATTTTTGATTAAGTTTTAAAACCCATAATGTGGATGTTTAAACAATAATAAGGTGTTTAAACTTTAAAGTCAGCTGCCATTGATGCTTGAAGTTGTAGTAGATAAAGGAAAATGTGCCTAGGTGATTGTTCATAGTTGCTCATTATTACTGCTCAGTTTCGTTTTCTTTAATATATAGAAGTGTAGTATATATCATCTCCTAGGGATGAGTGTGTAATTTTGAAAATTAGAGAAGAAAACTATATAATTTAAGCCTCTTTCGAAAAAAGAGAAAAATAATTTACTGCCAAAAAGAAAAAAAGTTGTGACCAATGGAACCAACCCTATCCACTTCTAATGGTGATTTGGTTCTCTCCCTGAAAATCTCTCAATTTTTCTCAAGTGAAATATGAGCCATCAAACATGAGATAGAGAAAGTGAGTTAAATATATAAAGAAAAGAGGAGATTGAGTTTAAGGGTTGAGATGGTAGGGCATGAGAAAAATGGAGAGGATTCTAATGGAGATAATCCATTTCCGGTTCTGACGTATAAGAGATTCTATCTTTTCTCGTGGAATAATCTCAAGGTGCATAACTTCTGATGTATCTTGCAGTTTTACCTTATTCTTTCTGATAGGGCTGTAACAAACTTGTCAGGAGCTATTTACATTTACCTGTATGGACTTGAACATATACTACTAGTAATAATTATGTGGGAGAACAAGCTGATTTGTTCTGTTATTAACATGTCCATGTTTGTTTAAATAATTAAATCTTCACAAGTGAAAATTGATTTAAGGATTTTTTTTGGATTTAGTTTATTTACTTATATGCCTTTACTTTTCAGTTTTGGGAAGGATCTGTTCTTGAGGGAAAGGCAAAATTCAAAGTATTGTAGAATATCTGGCCAAGTAAGCAGCTGCAATACTACCTAGTAGAAATTTTGTTAGAAAATTGTGATAACAAATTTGTTATGTTTCGGGAACAAAATTATATATATGTAAAATGAGTTGTCTAGTAAATTACCACCCTAATATTAGTGTCTGGAATAACAGCTGAAATTTGCACATGTTTTTTTTTTTTTTTTTTTTGTGATAATAAGAAGAATAGGATTAATTGGATATTTGAAGTAGTAATTTTCTGAGCACCTCACTGAATTGCTTGCTAAAAGGGTTTCAGTAAAACCCCTACTTTCTTTGCATCTATTTCACATTGTACAATGCAAGCATCAACTTTAGTACAGTAGCAGCCACATGTGAGGTTGAGTTTTGGATTTTGAATGTCCAACTCTCATCGCATTGAGCCCTTGGTTCAGATTAAATCTGAAAAAGGTAATTCTCTTTTCAATCTTTTTAAAGTTTTAAGAAGTAGATTAGTTAAGAAATGATCTATTCCAAAACATTTGAAGTTGAACTTAACAAATCTAGAAGACTAGTAACTTCAGAATGTAAATAACCTCTTGTATCAAAAGACAAACAAACGGGCACCGTAATATGTAGTGTAATTATTTGTTGGACTTCAGAATTTAAGTCATATTCTTTGGGTACATCATGTAACTTATTTACCAGATAGCTGTACAAAGTATTGCATTTCAAGTGCCATATAATTTTAGGCTACTACACACGTTGACCGATTCAAGTGATTCAATCTCGACCAGAATGCAGCAAGAAAAATATAGAAAAGATATTGTTATTTTTTTGTAAATCCATCACACAATTATCGTGGTTTCTCTTTCTCATCATTATCCAAGGTCCCCTTCTTCATCATAGCTACAAACTCCTGGTAATTAATTCTCCCATCCTGCAAATTGAAAGCTTAACCATAAGTTGAAATTCACGTAGAGAAGAAAAAAGAAGATTTAGAAGCGCTTATAAGATGCTAATAGTAGAGTATATATAACATACATTGTCAGTGTCAACATCATCAATGACTTCATCTATAGTAGCCTCATCTCCCATTTGATATTCAGCCAAAGCTTGTCTAAGCTCCTCTCTTGTTACATAACTGAACAAACAACCAAACGAAACTTAAGATAAGCCTCATCTCCCATTTGAACACAGTACGTAACTTGAATATAATATTAGAATTAATCAAGCAATATTTCTAATAACGTGTGTATTAGGATAAAGCAAAGGAACTCCATACTAACCCGCTGTTATCCTTGTCAAAGTATTGAAAAGCCTTGAACAAATTCTCTTCCCTCTCAAGTTTATGCCGGTTTATAGTTGCAGTAATGAATTCATGGTAGTCAATAGTTCCATTCTTGTCAACGTCAGCCTGACCAAACATGTGAATTAGGAAATGTTCTCTCAAATCAAACTTGTAATTAATTTCTAAAAAACTGCACAATATTGAACTTACACCGTCCATTAGCTGCTTTATTTCAGATTCACTTAGCTTGGATCCCAATTTGGACAATCCAGATTTTAGTTCTTCATATGTAATTGTACCACTTCGATCAGTATCCATATTGTTGAACATTTGTTTCAAGCCCTTTATTTCCTCATTTGAAAGGTTTTCCGCTATTACCTTCCATAACAAAAACAAGAAGAAAAAGATTATTACTAGCTAGACATTATAAAAGTATATTTTATAATTTTTATTTCTTATCTTCTCATACTTTAGCTATACCGAGCAAGTATAACTGAGTAAGTAGTTATGATTCTACAATGTTTGTCTTTCCACATTCACTTTCAAATTCTTCAAATTTGAAGTACCTTTAAAGCAAGTTTCTTCATCTTGTTCATTGCTCTGAACTGTTTCATCCTAATTAAAACAGCATTGTCTAAAGGCTTGTCTGGTGCCTCACCACCTTCCTTCATCCATGGGTGTTCTGTTTCAAATGAATGTGAGTCATCTTATTAATAATGAAACTTGGTCTCTATAATTATAAATAAAATACAGCTCCATGTTAAGCATTTTGACCTTATTTCACCAAATTACTTACCAAGTGCATCAGAAGCTGTAATGCGTTTCTTAGGGTCATAAGTCAACATTTTCCTGATCAAATCTTTTGCAGAAGCTGAAATAGAAGGCCATGGTGCCATCTCCAGATCGAGCTTACCTCCCAAAATAGCTTCAAATATGCCTTTTTCGGTTTCTAAAATTGTTCAACAAACAATATCATTAAACCAAAATTTTACCTATCTTAACTTATTATGATTTTTGAATCAATGTACCACATAATAGACTGATGAAAGCTGCAATTTGATGAGGACTAATATGCATAATGGTGATTAAAATTGATTTGTGAAACATAAATAATACATTGTACTTACCAGCCCAAAATGGAGGCACCCCACTTAGGAGAATGTATAAAATGATTCCTGCACTCCATATATCGATCTCCTTTCCATAACTCCGTTTTAACACCTCTGGAGCCACATAATATGCACTTCCAACGATCTCTTTATATACTTTACCTGTACATTTCCTTATTCTTTCATTAGTACCATAATATATAAATATATACACATTCAGTCATGGACACACATATATAATACGTGTTGTATATCAACCATAAAGTAAGGTTGCCCAGTTTTCTACTTCAGTGACAATAATATAAAGAAGTTGTTTTATACAAACTGGTATCAGGATGGTAATAATTTACTTCAATACTACGTGGATCGATCTTTATATTCATATTATCATCAATTAACTCATTTCTATTTAACATGATAATTCATGACTTACACTTGGATTTCCACCATGCAATGCAAGAGCAAAAGCAAAAGCCACCTCATTGTTATGGTGGGAACCACATTACAAATTTGTATGTCTCTTCTATTAATGCAGTTTGAAATTTTGAATCATGTATATTAGGATGGTCCACTAAATTGTATATTTCACATCCTACATCAATTACCCACAACAAGTGCTTGGCTTCTTGTCCCTGCTTTTCATCTTTATAATAATGTGAAATCGTTTACTTTGTCCAAATCCCATACAAGAGATCGTTTACTTGGTTGACTCCATGTTTCCCATTATACTCATTGACTTGGTCATATTATCCATATACACATGGTTTTCCAATTCATGAAAGTTTTTACCAATTAATTTAATCTAAATAATATTTCACCAAGCTAATAGGTTCTAATACTATCTTAAATATTAAATCTAACTCAATCTCATAAAACCAACTTCAGGTAATGTGTGTAATTCTTTGAGTAAAGGAGAAAGAACTAGAATTTGAATCCATAACAATCATTCTGTAATAAAAGAAAAGAAAAAAGGATTGATTTGAGAATGCATATCATATCCTCCCAATGAATGAATTGGCAACTAACTAACCTTCTTCAATGAAAACAGACTGTCCAAAATCCGTGGCTTTCAAAGGAGCCTTATCATCCTTACTAACAAGCAAGAAATTCTCAGGCTTGAGATCTCTATGCATGACCCCCATAAAATGACAAGCATGAACCACATTCACTATTTGTCTGAATATACAAGCAGCTTCACGCTCACTGTAACTACCCTTTGCTGTGATCCTATCGAAAAGCTCACCACCCAAACATAACTCCATCACCAAATGCACACTCTCTCTATCTTCATAAGCACCCTTGAATTCAACTATGTTTGGTTGTCCTGTTAAGTGTTGAAGGATCATAATTTCTCTCTTAACATCCTCGATGTCCTTCTTTCTTATAAGCTTTCGCCTCGAAATGGATTTACAAGCATACCTCCTTCCTGTCGCCTTTTCGGTGCAAAGATATGTGACTCCAAATTGACCTCTTCCTAGTTCCTTTCCAATATTATAAAGTGCTTTCATGTCAATGTATGGTCTTCCTAATATTGGTGGATCTCTAATAGAATTCGATGATGAAGCCGAAGATGAAGATGGTGCTGATTTTGAAGCAATATTATGGTGTGGATATCGAGGTTGATTTCTATGTGGGAGTTGTGAACCATAGTCATATGTGATAGGTACTCTGTTGTCGTGAGGTTTGCTAAAGCAATGTCCCATATTGTTGATTGATGTTTGTGGTTAATTGTGTGACTTGAAGGGTAGTTAAAACATGAGTTTTATGACTATCTATTGTTCTACTTTTCAAATTATGCTTTGCTTTTCTTTTGGGTTGGAATGGTCCTCTCACAGCATAAAAGCAATATTCCTCCCTTTTTGCATTACTACGCTTTCATGTGGACAGTGGGAAACCGGTTTGGTTCTTATGTGTTAAAATCATATCAAATGAAATGTTTTGTCTATCGTGACGTTTGCGACACGACACGTATTGATCATTCTATTCTCCATAAATATATAATTATAATGATTTGAATTGAATTGATGTATTAGGATATAAAGAAAAATATAATGAGAATAATATTGGATAGCTAATAAATGAGTACTAGTAGTACCTTCTTCAAGGAAAATGGAGAGTCCAAAATCAGTAGCTTTAATAGCAGAATTAGGAAGATGTGATGCAAGCAAGAAATTCTCAGGCTTAAGATCACGATGCATAACACCCATGAAATGACAGACATGAACAACATTCACAATCTGTCTCATAATCTTAGCAGCTTCAGATTCTGTGTAATTCCCTTTAGCAATAATTGTATCAAACAATTCACCTCCTTTACACAATTCCATGACCAAATACACGTTCTGTTTGTCCTCATAAGCTCCTCTGAATTCAACTATGTTTGGTTGTCCCGAAAGATGTTGCAGAATCATAACTTCTCTTTTCACATCATCTATCTCTTGTTCGCTCAACAGTTTCGACCTCGATATCGATTTGCATGCGTACTCTCTCCCTGTTATCTTCTCTACACATAGATATGTCACACCTGATTGACCTCTTCCAAGTTCTTTCTTCATTTCGTATATTTGATTTATCACAACGTATGGTTTTCCTAGAATGTGTCCAATTTTTGAATTATTTATATATGAAGATGAAGATGAATTTGTTGGTTGTATGTGGCCGTAGCTATTATGCTTAGGTGATGAATCTGGTGATGAGGATATAATGGGAATGTCATGAGACTTTGTTGTACAACAAAATAACGCCTTAAACAGTCCTAATCCCATTCTCTCTCAATCTTTTTTCTATTTGCTTTCTCAATTTTACATTATCAGTTTTTATATCATTCATTCATTCATTATTATTGATGCTTTTCTTCTTCCTTTGGATTAGTACTCAGAATATAATTATAATTTGTAAACTTGTGTAAGATTTGCAGCTTTCTTATGCTATGGAAAGAATTGATTCCATTACTCTTCCTTTAGTATTCGTAACATGAAGACTTCAATATCATTCATCGAATAATCAAGGGAACTATTGCTTCGTCTCATTTTACTTTTTACTTCAACTCAACTTTAAGATCATAATTCTATATCACTCGATCAAACCTTTTACTGCCGTGAATTAATCTAAATAAGAATTATAAATTTTAATTTCAACGATTAAATGATTTTATTTTAACTAAACAGACTCACTTAGAAATTTAAAATTAACGATTTAAAAGTTCAATCTTACCTTATTAAACAAATTATGACTTAAAAATTATAATTTCAATTATTATTATATATAAGCCACTCTAACATTATTAGACTAGGGTAGCTTGATCTTAGTAGATAATGTTGATTTCGATGACTCTAATGTTGATAATCGTAGGGTTGACATTAGTACTTAGGCTTGTAATATTATTCCTCTTATACCATGGCTTTCCAAACACCTTCTTCAATTAATGATCGTTCTTCTCCTACTATCGACGTGAGCATAAGTCCTCTTATTAACTTTTGTTGAATATACAATATCAGAATTAAGTTTGATGGAACAGTTGAAAGAAACAAAATTTGTCTACATGATTTTCTAAAAATATTGTATGCATTGTAACGAAATATTTACTCCTTTTACAAAAAGGATATTTGTTTGCACTTGTATCTTGTAATTAGTGGTATATTTGCATGATACTTTCACCGCATGTTTATCATTATCTTAGAAAAGTTTGAAATTAAAAAAGATTTTTTGTTGACTCAAACAAACTCCTCAAATTTCGATTGAGAATTTAGTTATAGTATTTAAAATAACAAATTGACATTTTTAAATAAACATACATTCTATTTTAATTTTTATTTTCATAAATAGTCTCTTTAAAAAGTCTAAATATTGACTTTCTAGTAAACAAGCTAAACTAAACTAACCCTTTAGTACATGGTGTTGTAGCAAACTCTAATCACTAGTCTATGTCAGATTGAATTTGCTATTATACCATGATATCTAATTATACACAGACATAGCAATAAAATCTACTTTAATTGGACGTAGCTGTAGTTTTCCTCGAAATTATTTTTCGAAATTAAAATTTAGGGATGAGAATAGATTTTGAAGTGTTGATATTCACCACACACTCAAACTTGTTTTATTAATAATATTATTATTATTTTAAATTTTTATTATTTATTATAATTAATATAACTTTTAAATTTATTATTTTATATATATAAATGAAGTAGGTGAGAGTAGCAAGATATCGAGACTTAAATTTTAAATATAATAAAAAATAAAAATGGATGAAGATTTTCCTTAATTAATTGGATATGGAGGTGGGGCTCCACCCTATCCCATTGTTATACCTAATTATATACTTGTTAAAGTATTAATATCCAATTATATTTATTGTTGTTCGTTATATAGTATTATAATTAATGTCATTAGATACATGGTTCATTCAATAGAACATATATTGGTTTTTTAAATTATAATTATTTAGATTTTTTCCACAGACAATAAGTTCAAAATTAAATTTTTAAATCTATATTTTCATTACTTTTTTATCTTTGATATTTTAACATTTTAAGAAAATCATATTTAATTAATTTAAAATTAAAAAATTCTAAATATTTGTAGAAGATCTTTTTATAATATTCTATTTATTATTGCAAAAAAGTATTTAAATTTTTTTAAGCTAAAGAACAATTAAATATGTTTCATTTTATTATGGACTAAAAGTAAATACTGGATAATTTTATTGGGACTAAAAGTATATTTTTATTTTATAAAGATTAAAATTGAAAAGTCAAAATTGTATAGAAATTAAAAATATATTTAATCAATTAATTAATGAGTCATCTTAACAAGTACCCTTAACACACTTATTAAATAATTAAAAAAAAAAGAGAGAGTTTTTATGTGAAAAGTATTACTTTTTCAAAACTATATTTCTCATTTTTACTTTTCAATGAAGATCATTTGCAAAACCAACTTTTTGCTTCTCAACAAGGGTCTCAGATACACTTATCAGTATTCCCCTTAATTAATTTAGATGAGGATGTCATGCATCATTTCATATTCATTTATTTAGTTTCATCCTTGTCATTTTGTGTCTGTGGCGTTATGTGATAACTTTTATAACATTAATAACAATATACATACATCCCATATTATATAATATTTGTTAAATATTTTATTTTATTTTTATTTATCTTCTTATCATCACATTATCAACAATTTATATATAATGATATCCTATCATTCTCTTTTACCTCTTTCTCTCTCAAATTATATGCACATGTGTGGATGTCTACCTAACATTTTTCTGATAATTGGCGGGACAAAAGCATATTTTATATTTAAACCTTCCTAATATAAGTGAATGTAGTTTATTGGAGACATAGTAAAATCTCCTGAGAATGTAAGATATCTACAAAATGGTCCTTATTAATTAATTAATTAATTTTTCAGTACTGTGAAAAGGTGATACTTTCGTTTGTATATTTGATTAGTTTACCTTTTGAACAAATCAAAAGCCAATTACGCTATATCAAATATTTTGCATTTGACATCAACTAATCAACGTTTTAAAAATTTAAAAACATACTTGATACGTTAACGTATAAGGGAATGCTTGCCAGTTATCACACTTTTTTTATTCTATTTTTAGTATATCATCATTAATATTACAAGTTAATTTTATATAAATTAAAGCACACCAAAACCCTTATCCTCTCTTTCATCTTCTTTGTTAATAGAAAAACAAAAGTGATTTAGAG
>JBBPBR010000005.1:56585710-56600093 GCA_037974775.1 Cicer pinnatifidum | reverse complement strand
TCCCACAATGCACAAAATAATTATCTTTTTAAGAGTAATATATGATCAATTGTTGGTATTACAATTTTTTAGGTTTGATGAAAAAATGTATTAATTAGAATTATAATGTTCGAAAAAATTTAAATTTGATACAAAATCAGATAATTTTAATGTATTAATTAAGTTCGATTTTTAAGACTAGAATGTATTATTAATTAAACTCTCTCTCTATATATAACATGATCTTTAGAAAATTTAATTTACATGATATAATATTTAAATTTTATTCATAATTATACTATTAAAGATGTTAAAAATTAATGTAGATTATCATATTTAAATTATTTAAAATATTAGCAAATATATAATTTAATAAAAAATTTATATAATTATAATAATTAAAAATATTTTATTTTTATTTTAATTTAGTCTGATAGACTTAAAATACTTGTTGAACACCTTGATTTTGTCTTTTTCGTTTTATTAAATAAACTTATTGCAAACTTTAACTATGTTTATTGAAAACATTGATGTAGAGTAGCTAGATCATATAGTAGGTACGATTTATTTCCACCCCTTAAGACATGGATAAACTCTCCATCAAATGGTTGACGAGAAACTCAACGTCACATCAATTTTTTCATTCCATTCTAGCAAGTAGTAAGAGCACTTACAATGATGTTATAGAAAAATTGTCTTGAAGCTATATTTAATTTCTCAAAAGTTTAAAATTATTTCTTCAATGAAAAATTACAATTTTTTAATATTTTTAGCATGTATCTTTAAACACATGATAGCAAAGTCCGCAAAATGTGAAGAGATAGAGTGCAAGTATATCCAACAGTGAGTTAGAATTGTTGTTAATCAACTAAACCACAATAAAACTGTTTGACAAAAAAAAAAAAAAAAAAAAAGCACTTCAATAATATGAGAGTAAATATATTATTAACATAGTTGTATATAAATAGTTATATTATGTATTATATATATAGTTGGGAGAGATGTATCGGATAGAAGAAGTTTTAATACGAGAGAATAAAATAATCTAATTTTAATTACATGTAGATAATTGTAATAGAAAATATTAAATAATTATTTAAAAATATCATGTAGTTTTTATTTTAATTTTAACTGATGTGGTCAACTAATATTTTTTTTATTACACTCTCCCTATAAAAATAATTTCATTTCATATATAGCGTACATATATAATATTGTACATAATAAATTGTAATTCCTATTAGATAAAGAAATCTCATTAGAGATCATATAACAACATCAACAATAGAACTCTTATATTAGAGAATTTAATTGAGTCTCACGAATACACATTCTATATTTTGTATTTTTAATATTAGTACTTTAACCACTCAATCTCTTTGATCTAACACTTAAAAAAAATTAATAAATAAATACCACCAATAATTGTATATTACAAAAAATAAAAGGAGAGATGATACTTCTATGTTATCATTTTCTAAACACTCAAATAGATAAATCCACAATAAAATAATATATATTAAATTTGATGCTAAATAGATAAAAGAGTCTGTCATTATGCATCATGACCACCATTGAATTTGATGAGATAAATTTGGATTGATGAAGCAATGTATCACATCAGAAGACCACACTAACTCACCGCTTATTTATATTTAGGGGCATGGGCAATATAAGACACACAGCTACCCCTTAAAACGCATTTTGGTTTTTTAAGAGCTTAAAGATGAGAATTGAGATGTATATAAAAATGAGAAATAAATTCGTTTGGCAGCTGTAATGTAGTTAGTTGTTGTGACTTGTCAGGAATCAAAATCACTTTTCTTCACTCATTCCATTCACTCATTCATCCCTCTCTCCGTGCACAGGAAACAAAGAGGATTCGAGAAGACAATGGTAATTAAGTAACAACATCAACATGAACCGTTCAATTCACCTGCCACTTGCGTTGCTTCAATGCTTCAACGAACCCACTCAAATTACAAAAGGTAATTATCATATTTTTCCAGAATTATATATTTAACTATTTGTTAATATTGTATATAATATATTTAATTTCTAAAATAAGTCATATTAATAATTTATGTTAGTATATTTGAAAATTTGATTTTGTTTTAGGATATCATATAATTCTAAATTCAATTTAGTTATTTGTATAAAACGAAAAATAAAAATTATTTCTCACAAATATTATATATTCTCTTCAAGAATATACTCTCTCTAATTATAATTACAAACAAAAAATACATGCATATTTATTGATTTGAAATATAAGTAAAAACTAAAGTAATGAATTTATCAACATTTAATAAAACTATTTCAAAAATACTATTACACTAATTCTTTAATACTATGGAGATGATCATAATGATTAAAAATAAATAAATTAGTATACAAAACCCATGACTGTTGTTCTTATATCTATTACGCTGATTGTAACGTTAGGTAGCGTGATTAATTATTCTTTCTCTGTTATCGCCAAGCCTTGCACTTACCCACACTCTTACTCTTTTTCATTCATTCAATCAATCAATTAAAAACAACCCAAACTGTTATTCTAAGTACAAGAAAAGCCAAAATTCTAGAAAGCTTCCGAATAAACGTCTTTGCCCCTCACTTCTAATTCCAAATAAATATGCAACAAATTATAATATAATATTATTTAAAACACGAAACATTTAAAATTAAAATTAAAAAACGAAGCAAAATAAAATAAAACCAAAAAAAAAAAAAAATGAAGATCCAAAAGAATGTGAGAAACTTAACGAGATACTTGTAGTATTAAAAGATTAGCATATATTTGAAATCGGAATAATAGAGAGAGTAGGGAAAATTAACAAGAATTTAGAGAGGAGGAAGCGATGAAAAAATTAGCATCAAGTTTGGCTCTACAAACAGGGCAGAGAGGGTTTTTGGAAAGCCACGTGTCAGCGCATTCCAAATGAAATGAATGATTGCAACCAGGAATGACACGTACGGATTGCTCAAGACCAATTTCATCAAGACAAACGGCACATTCAGGAGAAGCGAGGAGATCTTTACCGGTGATAGTGGGTAACTTTTGGAGGTCAGAAGGAGAAAGGCCGTTATCGGTGACGGGTTTGACAGGTTGTAGAGCGATGATGATGTTGTTGTTGTGTGGATGGTGGGTGGTGGCGTACCAGAGAAGACACATGTAGATTATGAAGATGGCGCTCATCCCGAGACATGGCAAGAAGAGCGCCAGAAGCACTGCATCTAGCATATCCAGTTTTGATTAACTGATATTGATATGATATGATTAGTTAGTTAGCAATGATGTGTGTGGGACTCTGTTTCTTAAATTTGTATCTCTGTGCGCTATAAGTTTTTGCTGATATCCTCTTTCCTATCTTACAACACAAACCCACTCCCACTACCGTTTCTAACACTCCCACTTTATATATCACACTATCTTATTTATTTCAATTTTAAAATACAATATTCTTGATATATAATTTATTTATTATATTAACGTTTATTAATTATTAATTGAACTAGATTTCATAGACCAGATTTTATAGATTTTACCTTACAACTCTATTTTACCTTTTACATTAATTTTACAATTTTCTATTTTAATCATTCTTAACCTATTATATAAGTTTAGCTTAAGTGGTTCATGTGTAATATGACTATTGTAAACTCTAATACTAAATTTAATTTCTACTTATAGAAAAACTTAATTTAATTGAGTCTATCATTTATTTATTTTGAATTCTTCAATAAAGAGGAGTTTTTTTTTTTTTTTTTTTTTTTTTTTTTTTTTTTTTTTTTACATCATAAAAAGTTTAACTATTTAAGAACTATATAGAAATGATTTAAATGTTTTTCACACAATCATAAGGTACCACAACGACACATAGACATTATTAGCCCGTTATCCTATCTTAAAATATTAAGTCATTTGGCTTACCGCCTTTACCTTTTCAAGATTCACAAACGAAAAAGACCGAATTTACCTTTCACTGTTACTTACTTGTATGAGTTAGCTTTAATTTGTTGAACATCAATTCTTCAATTAATTGTATTCCTTGTTGCAAGTTGCAAGTTGCAACACTAATGTTTATAGTATATGCATATGCATCCAATTCGTTTAATTTATTTTGTACTAGTGCGGTAATTCCCTGAAAACCAATCAAATATCACGTCTATCTATGTAAAGATGCTTTACCCTGAAGCTTTTCTATGCAACTAGTTAAATTAAATTCTTTTTCACCAAATGCTACTTCTACTTGACATTGCTAATATTGCCCCAATTTGATCCATCAATTGTTGCTAGGAATACTGAGGATTTTCACTGACACTGTGTTCAAGCATATAAAAACTGTGGCTGTTTTCATATGTAGGATTGACGAATCTAAATATTAACCAACTGAGATTGGAAAAACTGTAACCAAGAGTTAGCTTTAATCATTGTTGAATTGTGTTTTTTTCTTCCATCGAACTACTTATCAAATGGTCCATCTACTGTACCTAAATCTAGGTGGAAAATGTAGGTCCAACTTGAATCGAATTACACTCCAATATACAAAAACATCAATTATTTTGATTTTATTTTTCTCGATTCAAAGTGTTCAATTCAAATACTGAATTAGCAAAAATATAATTTAAAACCAATCTGAATATTATGAGCAATTATAACTTTTATTTTGGGTTTAACAAAATAGTATATCATAAAATTATGAAAATTGAAGTTATGAGATTCTAAACACAACAATTTTAACTTAGGAAAGTTTTTCTCTCCGGTTCTATTTCTCTTTTCATTTAAGAGTAGTAATTTATGATCAATTTATAGTTCAAAATCATCTATTTATTTTTTTTTCTTTTCAATATCTGTTATCAAAATAAGTGATTTTTACATATTTAATTTTCTTTTAATTTATTTTGGTGATTTCTTTGCGACTTAGTGCAACGTTTTAGCTTTTTGTCTCATCGTAGAAAAACCAACTTCGATCTAATAGAAATTTAATCAATAACTATAACATCTTCAACTTTACAGCTCGAAGACATATATATTTCAGATATCTCAATTTTCTCTTATTTATAGACTTTGCCACTTTTATAAACATTTTTCTATTTTATGCTATTTACCTAAATGTTGTGAGTTTATTCAGGGATCTATCTTTCTCAATTTTAACAACTTTGAATTGTATTATTCGTGATCAATGTAATTTTTACAATTTAAATGAATGAATGAATACCATTTTGCGTAATTGTGTACACATGTTTTTGAAAGAAAATTGCTATTTCTTAAACTTACAATTTTGTTGTTGTTATTTTTACTTTCTTTTTTCTCGTAGACCTGCACAACATCAAAGCCAAGTCATACTCCGTTAAAATGTTGGGAACAACGCAAGCTACATTCCAACGTCCGAGCAAACAAAGCTTAAGAACAAAATAAGGTGATTATTCAAAACATTATCGAATATATGCTTCCGGTCGTATATTAAAATGCATTTTGCACTACTGAAATCTCCGTTCCCGTAATTCCCCGTGCTTTTGGCGGGTCTTCTTCAGCAACCTCCCCCAAAGAAAACATTACATCAGCTGATATAGTCCTATTCAAAATACATCCACTGGATCCTCAGAACTTCACAAGACACAAGCAAACACTCTTTGGTGTTCATCATCTTCCCGCAATGGAGCATAATTATATAAATTTGTAAAAAGGGGAAAGTGCTTGCAAGCAATTGAAGACCAATTTCACTGATATTATCCACGAGTTCTTGAACTTTGTTTGAATCATTTCCTCTTGACCTTATCACATGTTTTCTTATCTAGAGGAAGCTCCAGCGTGAATGGACCTCCAGCGCCACCAAAATTGCTTCAGAACCACCAGGAGAGTCCCTAAATTTTAAAGTAAATAATTTAAAGCATAAAGGGGAAGAGAAGTAAACAAAAAAAAAATGATAAATTTTTAATTGACATAAAGAAAGAGATGGAGCAGTGTACCGTTGGAATTGGACGAAGCAGATACAGTGAATTTCTTAAAAGTAGTTGGAAGTTGGAACCTCCAGAACAAATGTACCATGTTTTCTTCTTCCATGTACCGATTTTCTCCCCTCACGTAGTTCTATTTATTGACAAGATAGGCTATCATAGGCATGGCCCACCAAATTAGCTTCATGAAGAAAACTAATGTTGCCATATTTCTATTTAGATTTTAACAGCAATGTTGCCATATTACTATTTAGATATAGTACTTTAATTTGAAAAACTAATCAGGAATAAGTCCCAGCATATTGCAAAATATTTCAAAAAAAAAAAACCTACAAAAGCATGTCTCGGTCTCTATAGTATTCCTAATGCAGGGCTACTGATACAGAACCTGCACATTCTTCTAAAATCAATATAGCATCGTCCTTAATTCTAACAAAACAGAAATTGATGAAACACACAGTCATGGGGATATTGTTGCATGGTAATTTCAGTATCTCAGAAAGGTAAAACGGAAACTATTCTATGTAAGCAAAGTGTTTGAGTAAAAAACACCACATCAAAGTAAAAAATGAAAGTGTTAAAGAACATATTATTTTAATCACACTTCAACTTTTCACCTGATCTAGAACATTAATCTCTAGACCCATTGTGCAGGAGAGTTT
Organism: Cicer pinnatifidum; assembly: GCA_037974775.1. Taxonomy (NCBI): domain Eukaryota; kingdom Viridiplantae; phylum Streptophyta; class Magnoliopsida; order Fabales; family Fabaceae; genus Cicer; species Cicer pinnatifidum. The sequence continues at coordinate 56,593,491 of JBBPBR010000005.1, read as the reverse complement.
CCACACTTCTGACTATCTTTCCAGTAGATATAAAAACATCTACGATCTTCATAAGATCCAATAAAAGATACAGAACATCAGAATTCTCTTATCCAAGAACCATAGCAATTCCTACAGCCAAGGACCTTGTGCATCATATATGTGGGATAATCATCAAACAAATCAAAAGCCAACCAAAACCCAAGACAAACAAAAAGATCACCAATACTCCCTGGACAATCATGAGACAAACCAAAAAGCAATTGTTTTAAGGAAATCGTTATATATAATAATAACAAAAATGCAACTCACATTAATCTGTCAACAATTCATACCTTATAAAACTCAAAGAAGATTATGAATTCCACAACAACAATCAAGCCTTATTCCATTATTAGACAGGGTCAGCTACATAAATTAAACGACGTCATAACAAGATTATGGAGATCACTAGAAAGACAAAATCCAACACATGAAAAATAACTAAAGTAAATATGACCAGAAGAGCAGGAATCAAAAGATCAGCAGAACTCACCGACAAAGAATAATAGAAAGAAATACAACATAATCTAATAAGATTCACACGAGTTATGTGGGAAATTGAAGCACCAGAACTTGTAATGTGTCTCAGAAGGGTTTAGAGTTCTAATAGAGTAATAGATAGATGAGAATAATCAACAGAGCATCCATTTATAAAATGGACATAAATAAGTATACATAAATATACAGTTAAATCTGAATTATGTCATGAGGTATATATGCAAAGCAAAATTCTAATATGAAAAAACTGAACTAACATATATAAGACATGAAAAATAAATGGCAAAAGTTGCTTCAAGGTTTGCTACCTCCAAACCCAGGAATAGGTATCATACTGTTACCATACACAATCTCGCCGTCACTTTAAGCACCATGTGGGCATCTTTTGCAAAACAATCATTTTTTACACGCAACAGAAAGAACATGTTAGGGTTGTATCATTTTAAATTTGGTGTTTACGGTGTTTTTATAGGAGTGATCTTCAACTTCAAGAACTAATAATAACACAAATGTTGGAAAAAAAAAGGTGTTAAAGAATATTTCTTACATGACTATTTTAAACAATATTACAACAAAGTTGAAAGAAAACATAAACTAACTATTACGCAGAGTAACTATAATGGCATTTGGAACTCCCAAGCCACGGTCTGGGCTGGTTTGGCTTTTTTCACACCAAATCAAACATGCACTAACTAGATAACACAATAAGATATCTACTTTCTAATTCTCATTTGCATTGGAAATTAGGAATGTAAAAGCTTCTTAGCTCCACTTCGATGTTGTTGGGCTTTCTCGTTTCAGCCCGTAAAAGCTTCAGAAATACATATTTGTTATTGTTATTCACACCCCCCTCCCCCATTTTTCTTACTTTTTTGAAAAATTATTTGGAAAGCCCATTAATTAATGAAAAAGCCCATTATTAATTAGTGAAAAAACACTTCTCGTTCTCCCTGCGAATAGGCTTTGTTTGAAAGAAGACGCGACCCTGTCAATTGCTCTGTGTATCATCGTCGTCGTATCCCTCACTCCACCGTGTTAGGGTTTCCGTCCACCAACTCAAACTCAATTTCTTACTTGTGTTATCTTTGGTAGCTGAATCTGTTGAAGAAGAAGATGACTCAAGACGTAGACATGAAAGATCACCCAGCACCTTCTCATTCCATTTCTTCAGCTATTCCATCCACATTGCAAAGTACGTATCTTACTCAAACCATTTCCTCTCACTAATTTCTTCTAAATTTTGTTTTCATGAAATTTATTTTTCGCTCTTGGTTTACGATCTCGCAGATTTGAAAGAAATAGCATCAATCATTGAAACCGGTTCAAATTCCAAGGAAGTTCGCAGAATTTCTCGTGCCGTGCGCCTTACGATGGCGTTGAGGCCCAAATTAACAGCGCCAATTCTCTCATCTTTCATCACTCACGTTCTTCCTTTTGCTTCTGAGCCTCATTCTAGGTTATCTTCTTATCTTCCCAATCCCAAGGTATTTCGTTTTCTCTACTCTAAACCTTTTACATTTAGTGTCAGCTATAGTTACTAAAGTAGTTAGTTCCTATTGAAAATGCTTCTTTGACATATAAAACTTTTGATTGCGCCATTTTATTTTATAGTTTGTGCTTTGTTCTTATTCCATGGATGTATAGGATGATGGTAATGAGATGGAAGTGGACACTGCAACATCTGCAGTTATTCAAACCCCACCCAAGCACTTGTTGCCTGAGCTAGAAATCTACTGTTATTTCCTTGTGCTTCTTTTTCTGATTGATCAGAAACGTTATAATGAGGTTAGAATGGACGGATACTGTTATCAAATATGTTAGTTGACCTCTTATGATTTATTATATGCTGAGGTAGGTTGCTTAAATTTTTCATTTTAGGCCAAAGCTTGTTCCTCAGCTAGCATTGATCGGCTCAAAAACCTGAATAGAAGAACTGTTGATGTTATTGCTTCAAGACTGTTCTTTTATTACTCATATAGCTATGAGCTTACTGGAGATCTTGCTGAAATTCGAGGGTGAGTTGGGTGCTTGTCTCTGCAATTGAAGAATGAATGAACTCAGATACAGAATTATACTTGTGTTTGACACTGCAGTTAGTGAGATTTGCAACTGAAATGGGATTTGACATATTTCTAACCAACAGGTATTTTTATTTTCAGCAACCTCTTTCAGTTGCACCGGATTGCTACCCTGCGCCATGATGAGCTTGGTCAGGTTGGTTTTGACCTGTTTTATGGTTCCTCTTATGAAGGTTATGGGATCATTTACTTACCTGGTGATTTGATGCAGGAAACACTTCTTAATCTGTTACTTCGTAACTACCTCCACTACAACCTATATGATCAGGCAGAAAAGTTGAGGTCTAAAGCTCCGCGATTCGAGGCACATTCAAACCAGCAGGTATTTAGCTGTTCTATATGTCAAGGGATTTTTTTTCCTATGGTGACTGCAATCTCCACCTTCTGTACCTGGTCTTACAGTCTGACGGCTGTTTGTGATCATGCCTTTGTGTTGAACCTTCTTGATGATTGTACATTCTAGTTTTTTGTTTGGTCTAAGTAATTGTTGTTGAAAATTCACTTTTTATTCACCTTTTCTTGACGTGCCTTCATTTGTTGCATTCTGGTTTAGTTCTGTCGCTATCTCTTCTACCTTGGGAAAATTCGGACCATTCAGTTGGAGTATACCGATGCAAAAGAGTCTCTTCTGCAGGCTGCTCGTAAAGCACCGGTTGCAGCTCAGGGTTTTCGGATTCAGTGTAACAAGTGGGCGATTATAGTGCGTTTACTGTTGGGAGAAATTCCTGAGAGGACTATCTTCGTGCAGAAAGGAATGGAGAAAGCTTTGAGGCCTTACTTTGAACTTACTAATGTAAGTCTACATTATCAACCATACTTATTTATATTAAGGCCCAGGATAAAGTTGAGCTTTTTATTTTATTGGTTTGATTGTAAATCTAGTTTCCATAGTTTTATCTTATTTTGATTAAGTTCTTTTAGTTATTTGTCTTTTTCAGCTATGTAGCTTCTGTTATCATTTTTTATAGCTCTGAAAATTATGATGTGGCAGTTGAAATGTCAGTCACACTACTGGTTGAGTGTGGCTAATTTTTCTGACTTAAGCACCCTACTATTTTTTTATTGCCAGTTCTTTGCCAAATTATTATACCCTAAGTGGACTCTTCATCTCTTATTTTTTGACTCTATTGGCAATGAAATCTTACATATATGATTTTTAATACAAAAACTTTGACATAAATTGCACAATTGTGAACCAAGAAGTTTAGGTGCTGCTGTCAGCCTGATTTAATTGAAAGAGAAGGCGTAGTCTTGCTCAGCTAAAAACAATGAAGAATATGGATGGCTGCGTAATTTTCGTTTTATGAAATTTATTTTAATCTGAGTTTCTTGACAGTTTATCTGGAAAAAACTTTTGTCAGCTTGGATGTAAAAAAATGTCCTGTCCTGCAAAAAGAAACTCGATAGTTCTTTTTTCTTTTGGCCTCCAGAATGTAGCCAATTGAAACATACACTACACAGTATTAATTACTAATACTAACATAGGTTGATGAAAGGACTCAATTAGAAAGAAATTAAATCTCTAAGTGTTCAATTTTTGTTGACCTATTTCAGAATAAGCTGAAACTATAGGGACTAAATGTTCAAGCCAAACTATTCTGGAAAGTGCATTAAACCTTTGAATGTAAACGAAATCTCGGATAATACTCCATTGGGTTTTTTTATTATCCACTTTTTCATCCTTGTCTTTTACACTTTAGCATTTGTTGTAATTCATTTTTTATTAATTATCGTTTTTTCTGCAATATTTTGAAGTACATTAGTGATTTAGGGCTATTTATTTTACTGAATGAAGTGAGACCTTTTGTCTTGTGTGTGTTTTATGATGGGTCCCCAACTGTTGCCAGCTGTCGCGGGCTTGTATCAGCAGGTAGGCCCAGGGTTTGGAATGTTAATGTAAGGTGAAATAGGAAGTAGTTTGGGAAATCTGAGGTGGGAGGAGTAGTGCATCTTGTGATTCTGTTATAAGGAGCTTGAGTGTGAGGGGAGATGATAAGCTTGGAGCCGTCAAAATCAAATTAGGACTTTCACCATTTCCACCAACTCCTAATTTGATTCTAACGACTCCGAGGAACTTATCAGTAGAGAGTATGTAAAGTGACTATTTTTTGTTGTAGGCTGAGAATTGCCATTGTCTCTGTGGAGCCTAGATCTGTAGGTAGATTAGGATCTTACTCTCATCTGCGTTTACTTTTCATTCAATAAAATACACAGTACCAATCCATTGTGCTCATTTCATTTATCTTGCATTTTCTATTCTGAGGTTTGCATCATTTTGATATAATAATAGTTATAATTTTGTACTACTCAACTGTAATGAAATTGAAAATGTATATAAGTTTTTTAATTTTGAATTACCTGACATTGTTGTCATCAAACTTACTTTATTGAAGAATTATATCAAAGCAAAACTTTGTGAAGAAAACTTTGACAAGCGTCATTTCTTAACTAAATACTGTTTACTACAGCTGCAAATAGAAGACCCGCTTAAATGCGATGACATTTGTTCTTTTAATATGGTTGAACTCTATTGAGAACCTCTTGGCTCTAATTAAGCAGCTATTTTATATCCTCATTAATATTTGTGTATGCCCTTTCCACCTTGCCCTATTTTTCAAAGCAGGCAAAAATCCTGTGGTCTTCAGTTTTGGTGCTTAATTACAAGTCACAGATTTGTGTTTAGTTAAAAACAATTTCACGGTGCATCTTCAATGCTTTTGACACGCACCTTAGGGAGTGGTTTTGAAAGTTGTGGCAGCCAAAATTTGAAGTACCGGAAACAGATTTGCCTTTGAAATTCTGTAATAAAACAGTTTGGAAGGATTTTTTTTTTCAGTTTCTAAATCGTGATCTGCTATATTTCGTTTGATTTTGAGGTCTCTTCCAAATTTAAAATAGAAGTTTTTTTATAACCATAGTACATTATTTATTGTGGTTCTTCTTTGTGGTCATGTTTGTATGTTATGAAATTTCAGGCTGTCCGGATTGGTGATTTAGAGCTGTTTAGGAATGTTGCAGATAAGTATGCTACCACTTTCAATACAGATGGAACCAATAATTTAATCGTCCGATTGCGTCATAATGTCATCCGGACTGGTTTGCGCAACATCAGTATATCATATTCTCGCATCTCCCTGGCTGATGTAGCTCAGAAGTTGAGGTTGAGCTCTGCAAATCCCATTGCTGATGCCGAAAGCATTATATCAAAGGCTATCCGTGATGGGGCAATTGATGCAACATTGGATCATACTAATAAATGGATGGTGTCCAAGGAAACTGGAGATATCTACTCTACAAATGAGCCTCAGTTGGCCTTTAATTCTCGGATTGCCTTTTGTCTTAACATGCACAATGAGGCTGTTCAAGCACTGCGTTTTCCAAAAAACACTCACAAGGAAAAGGAAATTGCTGAGAAGCGTAGAGAGAGGCAACAACAAGAGCAAGAACTGGCAAAGCATATTGAGGAGGAAGATGATGACGATGACTTCTGATGATGATTATATTCGTATTATCTTGCCAATTCCTGTCAGGATCTCTCCATTTCCTACATTTTCTTATGTTTATCCTTTGGAGAACTTCCATTAATACCACCTTTTCAAAACGTGGTTATACTTTTTAGGTGGAAGATTCTGGATATACTTCAATATTCACTGTTTATTTCCAACCATGGTTTGTTTCCTTGTTCGGAGAATAATCTTAGTTTCTGAAAAAATCAATCAATTATTTAGGACCCTATCAATGATTAAGTTGTAAAATTTTACTGTGGAAAAAAATTTACTCATTGGCCAAAAAATTTGAAGTACTTGAGATGAATAATTGAGTTATCTCTAATTATAAATTGCTTGGGATTAATTTGTTTTGTTTTGCCCTCGGATAAAGTGCCCCGTTCTTTATTGCATGATTCAAATTCCCATTTCGAGTTTTGTTGAGATTTTAGAACCTTTCTTAGTCCGAGGGGAAAATAAATAATGTTTTTTAAGAAAATCATAATATAGTGACAGATCAAACATTTTGCATTTCAATTGTTATATGTCTGTAAAATCCACAGTAAACTTTCGTGTCACGTGAATTTGCTTGTCGGTGCAGTCATGGCACAGAAGGGCTTGTATAGATAGGCTTATAGGGTTTACGAATGAATGTTCATTGTATGATTGTGTGAATCATTTATTTGGATAATTTAGTTGTCAATTATCTCATTTTGAATCATAGGTATTATTTTAAAGTTGCTTGCTAACAGACAACTGACAATCTATGTAGCTAAAATGGAACATGTGGATGTAGCTCACCAAAAACGACATTGTCATGCATTTCCATGTGAAAATGTATGTTACGATTCATGCCGCTTGTTCCATTTCATAAAACTATTCGGTCATTTTATCAACAAATTGGAACAAAACCATCAGATCTTTGTAGGACAAGAATTATATCGATCGTCAGGAGATAAAAAGGTTGACAGTAATTAGGTGATAGAGTTTTTTTTTTTTTTTTTTTTACGAGAGGTGATACAGTTGAATAGTAAATTGATAAGTTGATGGAAGATTTAATTTTTATCTCATCATAATATTAAAAAATATACCACTATTTAATAATTTTTTCATATGTAAATTAAGCAGTAAAAAAATTACATACAACTGCGAAATATTAAATTTAAATTTAGAACATGACATTCAATTTAATAATTTTAAAATTTATCAATTAAGATAAACGCTACCAATCTAGTACTGAAGTTATTGTAATATTATTTCATATTTTTTTTATAGCATTTCATATGTCTAAATAATAACTCAAAATAAATGTTTGCATTAGTTTTGATATCGTTTATATTATTGTTTGAATGCATCTTAAACATTTTATTTTGGTTTTTTTAAGAGTAGGAATTAAACTTGGTATTTTGGAATTAAACATTATGAATCAACCAGTTGCACCAGTAGACTAAGATAGTAAACATTTATCTTGATGGTCATTCTTTGACTGGTTGTTCTAAATAGGTAATAGGATTATATAAGAATTATTATTAAGTAAACATTGGGATCTGAAATGAGCAAAATTATAGTGACAAAAAAAAAAAAAAAAAAAAAAAAAAAAAAAAAAAAAAAAAAAAGAGGTGCAAATGGGGCTGTGGGTTTTGATTCAATCACGGCTCTTACGTTGGGATGAGCATGTGGGGTGGGAAGACAAAGTCTG
>JBBPBR010000005.1:56529458-56542722 GCA_037974775.1 Cicer pinnatifidum | reverse complement strand
ATTATATTATAGTATATAATTACTATTTATATTTAATTACACTTTATACTGTTTAAGAAAATTATATTTAATAAAAAGTAAATTATACATATGTCCAATTATATCATACCATGTAAATATGTTGACACGAGTTTTAGAAAATATAAAGTATTACAACACTACAATAATAAATATCTAAATCAACATATATAATTTTAACATATATATTATTATCAACTTTCATCACACGCACATGTGTATAATATATTTACAATAAAAACATAACTTGCGTTTTTTAAATAAAATATAACTTTATATTATATATTTAATATTATATATTTTAACTATTATTTTAAATTATATTATATGTCACGTTGTTAAAATATTATTTATATTAAGTCACATCATTTTCTTTTGACATAGTATAATGCATACTATTTGTACACCTAAATATTGTTATTTATAAAATTAATTATTTTTTATTAAAAAAAAAATGATATTGAGAAAATATAAGAGATATTCAAAACCAATTTCAATAAAATAAACATTTGTATTGTAGTGACTTATGAATGTTGCTTAATTATCCTTTGATTTTGTTCAATAGTATGGTTCATTTTAAAATAAACAATTAGACAAAATAAACAATTAGATAAATGGAGGAGTTTGGTTTTCTTATTGGTGCCTTTTTTCTATAAACTAAGAGCATCTCCAACGGTAGCTAAATGAGTTGATCCGCCATCGTATAATTACTTAACTTTCAGTTCTTTATGGATTTACTGTTGGAGTTGTGTCAAACTATTATCACGGTACTGTCAGAAAAAAACGGTACTTTCACAATTTAATAATAATAAAATTAAAACCGCTACCTTTTATTAATATATTAATAATAATAAATTTATCCTTTTTTATTAATTCATAGCCGTTAATTTTTTTTTTAATTTATTAATAATAATAAAAATAATGTATAATAAAAATAATGTATAGTCGTTAATTTCTTTTTAAATTATTTTTTTTTATTTTAAATTAATTTTTTTATTTTAACTTTAAATTAAAATAATGGATAATAATATTAATTAGAATATTTAAATTAATATTTTAAATTATAATAAAATTAAATATAAATTAAATATTAATGTTTAAATTAAAGTTATGGGATATAATATGGTTTTTTAAAAGTTAATTCGTATAAAAGGAATAAGTTGATTCAGGGTGATGTGGTATAGTAGAACCTATTTAAATGAGTCATGTTGAGTTTACCGTTGGAGTAAAAAAGAAATGAGTTGCTTCAAGATGATGTGGCATAGTAGACCCCAATTAAAAAACTCATATGAGTTCACCGTTGGAGATGTTAGCTCTAATGAGATTAATGGCGAGAATATATAAGGGGTCCTCTAAGTGATTGAATTAACAATAGAACGGGATTTAATCAAGCAATCAACTAGTTATTTTCAACAATAATATTGATTTTGCAATTTTTTTGTGACGTTAGCATATTTTAAAATCTATAGCCTTTTTTTTTAATATTAATAGCAAATTAATCCGAGTGCTATTTAAGAATGAATGACCTGTAAATTAAGGACAAGAAAGGAAATAGAAGACATCTACAAGAAGAATTACAAACCATTAATTAATCCCTTTCATTAAATTTATTTGGATTAATAAATAATCAAAAATTTCATACAAATGAAAATTATCACTCAAATTAAATTAAGACTTGTTACGTTCAAACGACCAAGAGCCTTAGAAATACTATCACTAGTAAGATCATAATTTAAATTTTGTAGAATCAAAGCAAGAGTAAGCTTATAAGCCCTCTCAGAAGGATGAGCAGCGTCCCAGAAAAAATAGGATGACGTAGTTGGACACTGAAAACTAAACACATTACACATTGGTCCCATTTCCATTGTCCCTGTTCCACAACACCCGTTCGAAGCGTTTTCGAATCCTGAAAAATATTTATTTAATTAATCATTTTGTATAAACTAATATGTTAGTTTAATAATAGAGTAGTAATGAAATTGAATGAATTACCTGAAGCAGAAGGATTCATTATGAGACGAAGCATAGGAGAATATACATCAACAAATTTAACATCATAATCAGGAAGAGTGGCTTTAAGACTAGAAACCCCACTAGCTAACATGCCATTGAATTGTTGTGCAAACATATTCTCATAATCTACACATAATCTTATTGGTCCTCCCGTTGTTCGAGCTGCCGGTAAGCATCCCAATGGTAGTGTACTTAGAACCCACACGTGTCGTGCTCCCAGTTGATATAAACTCTGTTTTCATCAATCAATCCATAAATAAATTAATAATCAAAATTAACTAATTAATATTATTGAAATTGGATTGCCTCATAAATCACCTTAAGAAAACTTTGACTTGCTCCGACTAAAGAAGAGGCATACACGGGGAAAGGAATTAAATGTCTTTCAGTAAAAGAATAACTAAATGCCACGTCATTGTTTCCTGCTGATATCACATACAAAGCGTTGGATATGATGTTAACTGTTTGATTTGCTCCAACAACTGCTCTCAGCTTTCCTATGTAGTCTTGAAAATTTTTCAGTTGAGTGCCCATTGTTATAACATTCTGCACACCATATTATTCATTATATATATAAGTAATTTAAGATAACAAATATTGATTGAAATTAATTAATTCATGGTATTATTAATTACTACGTACCTGAATATTTGCGGTCATATCGTCAAGACCAGAACCACCTGACGCAAAACATACCCCAGTCGGAAGGTCTTGAGGTTGTAAGTTTACATTCAAATATGCTGGCAATGTGTCTTTTACTCCCATAGCCGCCGCTAAATTAACACACAAAACTCATTCTTATCATAACATTTGTAAACATATGATTATTTAAATGAATTTTCTTTTTTAACCAATAAAAAAATTAAATTAAAAATCAAATCTTTTAAAAAATGAAATAAATATAAAGCTACATCATTTTTTATTTATTCACTAACTTAGTTTTTCGAATCCTATATATATAAATTACTATTTGGATTTGTTAAATCTAAATAAGAAATTTCACATGTGAAATTTGTATTTTGCAATTGATTTATTAAAGTTTGAGAGTGTGAAGAGTAGATTAATCTTGATTAGATTGACCATATAATTGCATCAAATATGTACTTGGTAATAATAGAACAATATAAGAGATCCATTAATTAACGAATATTACGTAAATAACTTACTTATCAAATCAGATAAAACTCTGCCATTTCCAAATCTTCCAGTAGCCACACCTCCATAATAATCTTTTCCATAGGGAGGTAAATTACACTTAGACATTGTTAAAAGATTGTTATTATTTCCAGTATCAAGAATTGAGTCACCAAATGCAAACACCGCCGGATATTTTGCATTGACAGTAGCTGCAATAGATATAACTCTGGGAGAAAATAAAATAAAATAAATAGTGACTAATGTTGTCAACACTAGCTTATCCATTTTAGTTACTTTTCACTTCTAATTTTCTTATAATATACTCACTTTCAAACCACATTAGGGTATTTATATATACTAGCTATTTTTCCTCCATAAATACACATTATAAAAAATTATTATCTTTCCTAGTATTCAATATTAAATATAATTGATTTTTTTTTAAGTAATTATTTTATTAAAAACATATTTTAATTTTTTACTTAACTATTATTTTACTTTTTTCAATTAATGTTAGATGTGTATTTTTTTAGGATTTAGGATATATTTATTAGATATGGTATATTTATTATTTAAATCAAAATCAACTTTTTTTCTTTCTCAATTCAATTAATGATTCCAAAATATAACTTTTTTGTATATATGTTCTAATTTAATTTTAACCGTCACACCCGTACATTGTATGATAGCTAGTTTATTTAACAAATTCATCAAATATACTTATATAATAAATAAATAAATAAATTTATTTTCGTTTTTATGGAGGACTGTAAAAATAAATCATTTTTTTTAGTTGAATTAATTCTTCTCATATTATCACTCATCTATTAATTCAAAAATTACCATTTTTATCATTCCCATAACATATTTCATACAATTAGAAATTGTATGTGCATTTGTACCCAATTTTTTTGAATAATCCATGCCCCTTGAGTTACGTGATTTGAATGTAAATAATTGTAGAAACATTACTATTTTAGATTTAAGATGTTATATATTTTCTTAAATATAAATTTAGAAATTCAAATAAATAAAATTCTATTATATTATTATTATTTGCAAGCCACGTACTAATTGTTTAAAAAAAGAAAATTCAATATGTTAAATAAAATTTTAGTAAATTACAGGCCAATGTTAATTGTTTAAAATCAATTCCGATTTGGTCAGTATTACTTATTTTGTACTATTATTAAGAAACGTAACAATTAATATTTAATCATAATTAGAAATATTGCAGGGGTTTAACGTCCACATTAACTAACTCTTTTTTGCATATATATAGTTAATGAAGAATAAATTTGTAAACTTAATTTATATACAAAATTAATTATTATTTTTTAATCTTAAAAGAAATAATAAATACTATTATAATTAAGTCATATGATTGACATAAATACTATTTAAAATTATTGTCATTAATGGTATATAAAAATAGAAAATAAAATAATTGAAAAAAAGAGAGTACGAAAATTATTGACATAAGTACTTTCTAAAATTATTGTCATTAATGGTATATGAAAATAGAAAATAAAATAATTGAAAAAAGAGAATAATAAATAGTATCTGTATAATAGAAAAAGCAACATTAATACTTGATTGCTATTGTAAAATGGTACATAAAATGAGACTATTGTTTTTTGCTTTAATACTGAATTTATTTAGCTATAACGATTTATGTGGAGGGAGAAATGGAGTATTTGAAAAATTGTTTTAAACATAGTTAACGATATGTGCTTCCATAATATATAATCACAATGTCACTTTGTTTTATTACTTCTAAAAATATTCACTCATATTTATAGAGTGACATGCAATTTATCGTAAAAATCTTTTTATTAAGTTACATTTTTGTATAATATTTACAAGGTTAATTACTCTAAGTAAGAAGTAAAAGAATACAAATAATTTAAAGAAAATACCAATAATTCTCTTAAGTAATTTTTTTTGTTTTTTTGACAATTTATTGATTCAGTGTATATCTATTTGTCCATGCAATAAATATATAACATATAAAGATTAAAAAGATAATGACAAAATATTTTTGGAAACTAAATACTTAAAAAGAAACAAGGAAAAAAAACAAGGAACGTGGAGATAAATGATTAATGCATGTAATAAAGATTTATATCACTATACAATATAAATACCTTTACGTGGTTTAAGTGTGAATATACCGAAAGAAAATCAACAGTGAAATAGTATTAAAATGAAAATGAATAAGCTAGTGTGGGCACGATCATTAACAATTTTTCTTGTCTTATTTTTTAATAGAGTTATATTCATTACAGCAACTGTGAATACAAAATATCCAGCAGTGTTTGCATTTGGGGACTCAATCCTTGATACTGGAAATAATAACAATTTAACTTCAACTGCTAAGGCCGATTTTTCTCCCTATGGAAAAGATTTTTATGGAGGTGTGGCTACTGGAAGATTCGGAAATGGCAGAGTTTTATCTGATTTAATAAGTAAGTTATATAATTAATAATTTTCTTATATTATTTTACTATCATTAATTATACATTTGATGCAGTTATGATAATATTATATATCTTCTATTATTTTTATAACATAAAAAATAGTTAACCACATTAAAATAATATGCATACTAGTAATAATAATAATAAAAATAATAATAAATAATATGATAAGAATGTGTTTTTGTGTGTTAATTTAGCGGCGGCTATGGGAGTGAAAGACACATTGCCAGCATATTTAGATCCAAATTTACAAGCTAAAGATCTTCCTACTGGAGTATCTTTTGCATCAGGTGGTACAGGGTTTGACGATACAACCGCACACCTTCAGGTATGTAGTAGTAATAAGAATACTACTATATACATGCATTAATTAATTTCAATCAATTCTTTTTATCTTAAATTAATTAATTATATACATATATATATTTATCATGGATAATTTTGTATGTAGAATGTATTGTCAATGAACGATCAATTGAAATATTTTCAAGATTACATTGTAAAGTTGAGAGCAGCCGTTGGAGTAGATAAAGCATCTAATATCATATCCAACGCTTTGTATGTGATATCCGGAGCAAACAATGATGTGGCAATCACTTATTCTTTTACATTAAAACATTTCATTCCTTTTACTAAGTATTCCGCTGATTTAGTCAGGGCATATCAAAGTTTTCTCAAGGTGATTGATGAGATAATTCAATTTAAATAATATCAATTAAGTAATATTTGATTATAAATTTAATTTAATTTGTGGATTGATTTGATGAAAACAGAGTTTATATCAACTAGGAGCACGGCATGTGTGGGTTCTAAGTACATTACCATTGGGATCTTTACCTATAATTAGAACAGTATTGGGAGGACCATTAAGGGAAATTGTAGATTACGAGAATGGGTTAGCACAACAATTCAATGGTATGTTAGCCAATGGGGTTTCTAACCTTAACGCCACCCTTCCTAATTACGATGTTAAATTCGTTGATGTCTATACTCCTATGCTTCGTCTCATATTGAATCCTTCAACTTCAGGTAATTCATTCAATTTCATTACTACTCTATAATTAAACTAATATATTAGTTTGTAGAAAATAATTGATTAAATAAATATTTCAGGATTCATTGACACGTGGAGCGGGTGTTGTGGAACAGGGCTCTTGGAAATGGGACCGTTGTGCAACAAATTATGTATTCTATGTTCAAATATATCATCCTACTTTTTTTGGGATGCTGCCCATCCTTCAGAGAGAGCTTATCAACTCAGTCTCGCTTTGATGCTACAAAATCTAAATTATGATCTTACTAGCTACAATATTTCCAAAGCTCTTGGTCCTTTGAATACAACCAATCTTAATTTAATTTAGTTAATAATTTTTATTTGTATGAAATATTGAAATATTTATGTGCCCAAGGACTCACTTGTAATTCTTCTTACAAGTAAATGTCTTATCTTGTCTTTCTTATTTGTCTTTAATATATCAAAAATTCATTCTTAAAAAAATTAAAAATCACGAAAATCAACATAACAAAACTCATCAAAGATGGTTACTGAATTGTAGTTAACTTTCTATCTTTATAAACATTTATAATACTTTTCCTCTATGCATGGTAAACTTCTTCTATATATCGTTAAATCTTATATGTAAAGTCATACTACCAAATAGAAAAACTTTAATATTAATTAAATTTGCTAACGTCATCCAAAGAATGCGAAATCAAAATTATAGTTGAAATTAACTTGGAAAATTAGACGTCCCTAGTTGTTTTACTTTTTATTTAAAAATGAACCATAATATTGAACAAAAGCAAAGGATAATTAAGAAACAATCATATGTAACTATAATATAACTAAACATTTAATTGTAATGGATTTGAGAATTTCTTATAGTCCATTAATATCATTTTGCTTATAAAAAATAAAAACAATTTATAAGCATCTATTACATAATGCTAACTAGCATTTATATTATGTTGAAGATAATGGCGCGATATAATATAAATAATATTTTAATAATATGATATATAATTAAATAAAATATAATAATTGATAATTCACTTGTGCCAAACACAAGTTGTTATTCACTCGTAAAAATACATATAATTTTGTAAAATGATGTTGTACTCTATATTTTGTTATGTAAGTACAAAATAATGAAAAAATGCATGTGACTCTCTTAGAGTTGTCAAATGGATCCGTTCAATACGACCGTAATCAGTATTATTTTAATTAAGGGTAATTTTTAAAATAAAATAAATATTAATTACTAAAAAAGACATTAATATTAATGAAAAAATAACTAATAAAATTATTTAATGATCACAATTAATATTAAAATAGATGCATAAAGATTTAATAATACTCATTGTGTCTCAAAAATATATGTCATTTAACAAAAGACATGTGATTTAAAAAATGTAGTTAGTTTTGTATAGGAAATAAAAATTATAATTGGTTAAATATATTCTTAGTCCTTCAAAACAACTTTTTTCAAGTCAATATCAGTGATAATTTTAAAATATAAATAATTTAATAATTTAACTATTTAATTTTGAATATTTATTAATTTATTTAAACTTTAGATTAGAGATTACATTGTTAAGTTATCAAGTTAGAGTCTTAATAATGACATGTGATAGAAAAAGTCAATTACTTAGTAAAATAAATATCATATAATTTCTTAAGTTTTCTTTTGCACTAAATTTATAAATTTTTAATTTTTATTGGGTACCAAATTTATTTTAGTATACAAATATTATATAGTAAAATAAATGTATTATAACAAATTATATAATAAAAAATAATGAAGTCTTTTTTTTAATCCTTGTATTATAATTAGAACTCTATAAAATAAAAATGTTTTGTCTTTCTCAATTCTTTTACTCTTGTTACTACTGCATATCAAAAAAATCAAATTATATTTCATAAAAATCTTTTTACTAACAATTGATCTTCGATACTGTCATCTAAAATATATTTCACTTTTATCTAAAATATATTTCGCTTTTATTGATGATCGTCAAATAAAATCTTATCATTCAAAAACATGTTAGTCGCTTCAAACATATTAAAATTTATTATGATTATAAGATCCAAAATGAATGGATTAATATCTATAAATTATATATATATATATATATATATATATATATATATATATATATATATATATATATATATATATTAGTTCACCAATAAGTCATTTCATCCATAAAGCTTCTTTAACATCTTCAGTAAACGCAATGAATTCAACTTGAGTTGTAGAAAGTACTATCACCAACTGTATAATTTCTCTCCAACTTACAGCAGTCCCATATAGAGTAAAAACATAACCAAAAATTGATTTTCTAGTGTCCATGTGTCCATCATAATCTGAGTCCACATATTCTTTGATTGGTTTCTTTTCATGATGACTCTCTTTGAACGTTAAACCTGCTGTCAGCGAGCCATTTATGTATCTCATAATCCAATTGAGTGCTGACCAATGCAGTGCTCCTGGATCGGTCATAAATCTACTAACATTCACAGCATAAGCCAAATCTTGGCCTACCGCAGATCATTCCATATATTAAGTTGCCAACTCCACTAGCATAAGGAATGGTACTCATTATTTGTCTTCCCTCATTAGTCTTAAGTGAGTCTTGCATAGACAATTTGTAATTATGTCCTAGTAGTAACTTATCTTGCCTCATGCATTCTATATTTAGTGACAACTTTCTTCAAGTAGGCAGCTTGAGGAGGAAATAGTTCCCCCTTTATTTTGTTTCTTTTTATATCCATTCCTAAGATCCTTTTGGCCTCTCCAAGTTCTTTCATCTCAAACTCGTTTCTAAGATCAACTTTGAGCCTTTTAATATGGTATTTACTTGAGCTTGCAAGAAGAATATCATCCACATAGAGTAATAGGCAAGTTGGAGAACATTCTTGACTTTCTTGAAAAACTGGAGAATGTTCTTGAGTTAGAGAACGTTCTTAAATTCTCTCTTTTAGAATGTAAACATAGTTGTCAAACTTCTTATCATGAAATCATCAAACTTCTTGTACCATTGTCTAGGACTTCTCTTTAGGCCATAAAATGACTTTTTAAGAAGACAAACCTTGTGACTGCCTTTAGCAAATCCTTCAGGTTGCTGCATATAAATGGTTTCTTCCAAATCACCATGTAGAAATGTTGTTTTGACATCTAGTTGCTCTAATTCCAAGTCTTGTTGAGTTACAATTGAAAGAAAAATTCTGATTGAAAAATATTTTACAATAGGTGCAAATACTTCATTGAAATCAATTCCTTCGAGCTGAGAAAATCCCTTTGCAACTAATCTTGCTTTGAACCTTATCTTCTCTTTACCTTGATTGCCTTCATTTCTCTTGAACACCCATTTTGATCCAATTACCCTTTGATTTTTAGGAATGTAAACCAAAATCCAATTTTGATTATATTCTAATGATTGCATCTCCTCGTTCATAGCTATCATCCAGGCTTATTTTGTCTTCACTATTAATGGCTTCCATGTAGTTGCTTGGTTCATCTCTTTGAAGATCTTCAGCAACACTTAAAGCATAAAAAATTAAATATGCTTCACCAATGTGATTGGTGGCTTGATTACCCTTCTTTCTTTATCCCTTACCAAGTTGTAATTGGCCAAATTTGTTTGTGTTGTAGCATTATCATCAAGTGATGTATTTGTTATGTCTTCATGATTAATCTCTTGATTTTCAAGTGGCTCCACCTCAATCTAAACACTCTCATCATTGTTGTTTGAAGCACTATTAAATGGAGAACATTCCGAGTTTTTGCACTGTTCTTCATTTATGCAGCCCTGAAATGGAAAATGTTCTCCGTTTCTGCAGAACTGTAACGGGGAATGTTCTTTGTCAATCATGGGCATTATTGTTTCATCAAACACTACATCTCTTTATATGATGCACTTGGGTACACCTTGGTCAATTATCTACAGCTTATAACCTTTTATTCCTTTAGGATATCCAATGAAAACACATTTGATTGCTCTGGAGTCCAATTTATCTTGCCTTGTGTGAGCAAATGCTAAGGAACAAAATACCTCCAGATTTGAGTAGTCAGTTGATTTTCCATTCCACATCTCAATTGATGAAGGACATCTATTGATCAAATACAATGATGTTATTGCAGCTTCTCCCTAGAATGTTTTAGGTAGCCCTACACTCAAGATCATACATTTGACCCTTTCCAAGATTGTTTTGTTCATCCATTCAGCAATGCCATTTTGTTGAGGAGTGCTTAATTGTACTATGTCTTTGAATACCTAAGTCCCTACAATACTTATTAAACTTCTTTGAAAGATACTCCAAGCCATTGTCAGTTCTTAAACATTTCAGCTTAGTTTCCTTTTGAGTTCCAATTTGCATATGCTATTCTTTAAATTTCATAAAAGTGTCATATTTATTTTTAATGACATATATCCATATTTTCCTAGAATAATCATCAATGATGGTTAAAAAATAAGAACAACCAGAATGAGTTTTTGTCCTTGAAGGACCCCACAAATCAGAATGAGCATATTTAAAAAGTTTAGAGGTGTTGTGTTGGCCAGCACCAAAATTGTCTCTCGTAGACTTTCCTATAATACAATGATCACAAAATTCCAATTTTTCAATTTTGTCACCATTAAGCAAACTTTGTTTTGATAACTCAATTAAGCCTTTTTCACTTACATGTCATAACCTCATATGCCATATTCCAATAGATGAATGCAAATTAGAGCTAACAACTGAAGCTTGTGCAATTACATTAGAACCTTCTAAAATATACAAGCCATTTATTTTAATGCTTTTACTCAAACTATATACTTATTTGGTTTGCAGTATGCTTTTGATGTTGATGAGGTGAGAAAAACTTACGTGCTTGGAGTTGCCGGAAAAATACATCGGGGATTTAGATCTCATTAGTCAAACTGCTACCTAAGAGATTGTGATGGAAATATGAATGTTGAAGCTCCAAAAATATATAAACATTATATATCAAATGATGAATGGAGCACATTTGAAGCAAAACGTGCAGACCCCGCGTTTGTGGTAAGTGATTAATTTATTAGCATTTGTGTTTTATTATTCATATTCATAGCGTATTTTAAATTTTTAAACGATTGTTATTGTTTTTTATATAGAGTATAAGTACGGCAAATCGCGCGAGGGCCAAACATCCAACGCATTCATACAAAAAACCTTGTATGCGATATGCACGTTTAGAGCAAAAAATTGTAAGTAAAATCACTTTTATATAATGTGGTACATTATAAACTATATATAGTTTCTAACTAATATTTTATTTATAATCTTAACGAATAGCTTTTGTTTATGTCTTAATGAATAGCTACAAGAAGTCCAATCCGATCAACCATTGGGTCGTCATATTTTGTGGAAGGAGGCTCGTGTAAATAAAGATGGAGTTGTTGATAATGAGAATATTCAAAAAGTGATACAACTTTGTGTAAGTATATTATCACTTTAATATTTTTTTAATATTGTATTTTAAATATGATATTGAACTTATCTATTTAATCTTACGTTCATTTTAGGAGAATCTAGAACAAAGTTCTGAAAATCAAGAGGGCAACAAACAAGTTAGTTGTAGGGACACACTCGGTAAAGTATTTAATGTTCCCGAATATTCCGGCCGCGTGAGGGGGAAATGATTTGGCGTAACTCCAACCCGCTATTTTTCAAAAGAGAAGCGCCTAAATCCATCTAATGAGGAATTATTAGAGAAGCTCAAAGTCCTAACAGATCAAGTGGCATTCTTGGTGAAAACGAATAAAGAAAAGCAACTTCCGGATCAGCTCCAACGTGAAATACAAATGGAGAGTGAAAACGCTAGTTGCAACATTGGTCTTAAAAGTCTTCTCAAGTTACTTAATTACTTAATAAAATAAGAAATTTATTCAACCTAATTATTTCACATACTTATGTATTAACCATTGAGATTCAATTAAGATTCAACCTAGCAGGTTTGTCATTTTTTTAAGATTCAATTAATTAACAAATTGATTAATCTCATTTTTTCAGATTCAATCAATACAACCCGCACACCAAACCTGCCTGAATAAAGCCGCACCATAGCTGGATGTTCGTGGTAAGAAGCCAAAATAAAGCTGGCAAACTTCAAAATTTGGAGAGTAATAAAGCTGCCAAAATTCAAAAATTGGATCGGAGTAAATCAGTTACTGTTCTTAAAATAAGTCATCAATGCGTTGCTTGATTTAGGTCGTGTCTTGACATACAAACAAAGATGAATATGGACAGCAACGATTCACGTATCATAAACATGGAGAAAGCTATTTACGGAAATAAGTACTGCAACGCTTAATTTTTTTGAAAAAGCACTGTAAATGACTTAAAAAAACGCCGTTAAATACTATTTTTTATGTAATGTTCGTAATAATAAAATCAATTAATTTAAATATTTTCTACCAACAATTATGTGTGTATTAATTTTCCTATTAAAAAACGTAAAAGTAAAATTTTTCATTTATCAAACGAAATTAATAAAAAAAAATTCTTCATTTGACCAATGTAAATAATTTATCTTCTCTTTTTTTTTTAAATATTTTTGAAGTAAATTAAAAATAAATAATTAAATAAATAA
>JBBPBR010000005.1:56496794-56529448 GCA_037974775.1 Cicer pinnatifidum | reverse complement strand
TATATATATATATTTTCTTTTTAAAATTAAAAAAATGAAACAATATGTGTCACTACAATATTTATGGTCTCTGGCAACATTTTTTTAAGCAACATGTATAAAATATTACCTAAAATAGATAAGCTAATATTTTATGTTTGTTGTCAGTATTATTTTTGCAACACCATATAAACGTTCTCTAAAATATTTTTGGGCATAGTTTTAAAATGTCCCTATGATAACTCTATAGCAATATTTGATAATTGTTCACTTAGATATTTCTAAGAACATTTTTCGATTGTTACCTTGATTTGAATAAAAGGCTACAATTATAAAATGTTATTTGAAAATTTAACATTCATGAAATTTTTTGCGGGAATTATTCCCACCAAATAATATATTAATACCTATTCTCCCTAACAAAGCTTGAGAAATCTATTTTTTGTGGTGTTTTTAAGGCAGTAAAACTTTTTGATGGTTTTGCTTCTAATATTTCTCGTTGTGTTCAAGTTGATGAAGGAAAAATTCATGGGTACAAGAGTCGTGATGCTCATAGTATACTACATTACTTGTTGCAATTAGCAATAAGAGGGACTATCCCTAATCAAGTTACCATCCCTTTGATTCGACTTTGTTCCTTTTTTTGGTGTTTATGCCAAAGGGTTATAGAAGTTAAAACTTTGGATCACTTGGAAGTAGAGATTGTTGAAACACTTTGTCAATTGGAACGTATCTTCCCTCCAAGTTTATTTGACATAAATGGTCCACTTACCAATTCACTTTGCCAAATGAAGTTTATTTAACATTTTGTTCAAGATATTTGTCTAGTGGTGTAGGTACAAGGATGAATAGAACAACACGAAATAACGATGGAATTCCAAGCATAGGTCATACAATTGGGGGCCAGAAACTAATTTCTCTTGATTATAAGTCAAAAAACCAAGCTCATGGTTACATACTATCCAGTTGTGATGAAGTGCAAGAATACATTAGGTACAATCTTTTACTTGCTACAATGTTTCATTCTTAAAATTAGTTTTTTCCTTTTGCATTGAAAAATGAGTTATTTATTTTGTAGAGAGCATGATGTTAATGTTCATAATCATCAAAAAAGAAGTAAGTCGAGTAAAGCTAATAATCAAAGAGAAGATTTTATTCAATGTTTTGAAACACGTGTTATGGATGAAGAAGTATCTGATTCGTTGAAGGCGTTGTCTAGGGGCCAAATAATGTTGCTAGAAAGTATTTTATTTATGTCATCAATGGATTCAGATTTCATACAAGAAAACGTGAAGCAAGGCTTAAAACACAAAATAGTGGAGTGACATTAGAAGCGGTAACCCAAGTACTTAGAAATGCAAGATATGAAAATCCTGAATCGATTTGTGTGACTTACTATGGGGCAGTAAAAGATATCATAGAGTTAGATTATTATGGTCAGCTAAAATATGTATTGTTCAAATGTGATTGGTTTGTGACTGAAGAAGACAAATATGGGTTGACATGTGTTTACTCTAACAAAAAGTGCTACAAAAATGATCCATTTGTCTTGGCATCTCAAGTTCAACAATGCTTCTTAATTGAAGACCCTTTTAACAAAAATAGACACTATATTTTGAAGGCACTTCCAAGGAATTCATTTGACATGGGAGAATATTTTAATTCAAATGTCCAAGATTATGGTATTTCAACATATCTTGATATATTGAAGGATGATTGTGAAGTAGATTTGGTTAAGAAAGATATACCAGATGATATCTTCGAAATGCCTTTTTCAGAACTTCAGAACCAACAAGAAGAACATGAGAGTGATGATGATACAAGTTTTGAAAGTGAAGATGAAACCATTGATGATTCTTGTTTTGATTATGTCATGTCTTATTATTTGGTAGTATTTAATATGCTTTTGGCTTAATTTCAGTTTTGGTCCCCTATTTTAGCTGAATTGTAAAAGTAGTCCCCTTATTTTATTTTTTTCCCAATTTTAGTACCCAAAATTAGAATTTTGGTCCAAAACATGATAAAATTTCATTTTTTTTGTATTTATTTAAGTCACGTCATACCTCAAGATCTCGTTGCACAACAATTGTATGTAGAATCTATTATCCAAAATTGTGTGGTGTTACTTTAAAAAATGTCACTTCATCAAGTTTTGGATCAAAATTCTGTTTGGAGACCAAAACTGGGAAGAAATAAAATATGAGGACTATTTTCGTGATTTAGTTAAATTAGGGGGACCAAAACTACAATTAAGCCTATGTTTTTTCTTTGTTTGTTGATCAATATTATTTCACCCTACATTGTCTTAGTTAATATATTGTATAATTTATGTAATATTTATGTTTTTTCCCTTTGTAGTTCATCGCCGTTAGCCACAATGGAAAAAGTAAGAGTTGTAAAATTGATGGATCTCTTAGAAAGATTAGTCAAACTACTATTAAAAGTTCCAATTTTCCTTTCCAAGCAAGATCAAACATTGAGTTGGCAAAGAAATTCAAGCAAATTAAGAAAGAAAAAATTGACAAGTTGCATGAGAGGTTGCAGGGAAATAATAGAGAAATGGTTCAAGAGATTGTAGAAGTTGTAGAAGGTAAATCATATTCTTGTTTCATAATTAGATTTTATAATATTACATTTGTACTATTTTTTATTTGGATTTCTTATAGATAATATTCCTAATATTTTTTTGATAAATCTTCAATAAAAATAGAAACACAAAAAAAAAAAAAAAGAACTCATAGAGAAAGAATTCAAAAGATTGATGGCAACATGGACAAATACATAGTTACAAAGAAAATGGAGAGACCTAAAATTAGGAAACCACAAGCTATGAAAGTTTCTGCACGTCGTGACAAAAAAGTTGTACACGATAAATATTATTATTTTAATTTATTATGCATACTACTTTTATATTTTTATATATACATTGAAATATTCCTAATATTTTTTGATGAATTTTCATTAAAATTAGAAACACCAAACAAAAGAACTCATGAGAAAGCTACAATCAATGCATTGCATATTCATGCAAATAATAGAGAAATAGTTCAAAATGTTGATGGCAACATCGACAAGCAAATTGCACATGGACAAGCAAAGATGGAATACACAGTTGGAAAGAAAATCTTTATTCCTACTAAGAATAATAAATATGAGAAACCAAATCTTTCTTTGGAAACAATGATGGCAAAAACTCAATGTCCTAAAAAGGAAAATAAGATGCCAACATGTCCATCAATGTTGATTGATGATTTTATAGAACTTCAAAAGTAAAAAAAAAATTGGATGCAACCAAGTCAAACAATGGAGAAAAACTATGCAACAACATTCATTCGAGCTCAAGTCAACATCTTAAAGTAACTCAAAATAAGCCATTATCAAGCAAAAATATAGCAGAAGACTTACGACAACCAGAAGTTAGGGAAGATATTGCACAAGTTGTAGAAGATACCAATGAAAACGAGACAGACAAAAATAGAGAAGAAGAAAAAGGTAAATTATTTTTTGTATTTCATGATAATAATTTCCGTACATGTCATGTATATAATGGTAACAAATATGTGATATAGGAACATAAAAAAGAAAAGCTCGCGGAAAACCTTGTGCAAAAGGATTCATGGAAGAACTTTGGAAGAGCGAGAAGAAGTGACCTTTAATAAGGATGGTCAACCTATTGGACCTAGTGATAAAGTAGTATCTGACTTGAGCCTTTTCTTAGGAACATTGGCTAGGAACTCAACATTTTGTCATCTGATATACACAAATTGGTTAGGAATGCCCGATAAAAAATATAAGATATTTCTGGAGATATACTAATGTATGTGTGAATTTGAATGTCTGGTTATTAAAAAAAAATTGATTTCATGGTGTTTTTTATCTAATAATTTTTGTAGTAAAAGTTTGTCTTGCTGATAGAATCACGAGATTGGATTGAGACTACAGTTAGAGATGCATGGAGAAGATATAAGCACAATATTATGAAGGATCTTTTTTTGAAGTATTCCAACATGACCAAGAAACTCAAACATCGTCCTCCAAAGGTGTCATAATCTCATTTTAGGAAGCTTTGTGAATATTGGAATTCGAAACCTATACAAATAAGATTAAGAAGTTTCTTATGTATTATGCCCCATTTTATGTATAATAATATATGTAAGTAAAATTTATTATAGTAATTCATTCGACTATAAATGCAGGCAATCAATGAAAATAACTATAGAAATAGAGCTCTACTAAAATAAGTGCATCGAGGGTCTCAAGAAATTTTCTTTAGCTCGTGAAAAATTTGTAAATTTTTTTCATCCTTTACTTATGGTATATATAGTTTTGAATTTTGTTGTGTTAAATTATGGGTTGTTTTGTTTTTGAATTCTTTTTATTTGTGCAGCTTGCAAAGGAACAAAAAGAGCCTACTCAAGCAGAAATTTTTGTTGAAACTGAGAAAGGAAATAAAGAAAAAACATTGAATGTAGAAACTACAAAATTAATTGTAATTTAAAAGATATTGTTACAATAACTTACATATACTTAATTTATTTTTTCATAAAATATTGTTTATAATAGTAGATAATAATAATCACTTGTAATTTTTGCTAGTCTCAACTTCAAGAAATGGTTGAAAATGAGGAAAGTGATACAGAAGCATTTGAAGCTATTTTTGGAAAGGAGCGTCCTGACATGGTACGTTGTTATGGGAGAAACGTAACTAAAACTTCCTTAAAGCGAAAAGAGTAGATAAAAGCTTTGAAAAAAGTATACAATGAAGAGGTCTCAGTCTTAGTGGAAAAATTTTAAGATAAGATTGGTAAATTGCAACATGCTTTCAAAACTCTAATGCAACATTACAATCCTCAAATTAATATAGAATCAATAGAAGATTTGTTAGGATTTTCTCATGGTTATGCTAATGGTTCTCCAAAGGAGGCTACAACACAAATGCATTCCTCTAAATCAACTCATGTTCCATGTCTTAAAAAGGTAATCATATATATCAATTGTTATTATTGTTGTTGTAATTGAGTTTTATCTAAATTCTTGTTGTTATAAGAGTGAAATTGAGGGAAAAAAATATGCATTTGGACTTAATTTGTAAGGAACCTGATGTTGGATGACGATTGAGAAAAAAATGTGCATTTGGACTTAATTTGTAAGATGTTGGTGGTGATTTTGAAAAATATCCTAAATTTTGGTTTCAATTTTATTTTTACCGTTGAGTTGGAAACCAGTTCACTACTGAGTTATGTTTTTGTTTTGCAGTTATGTTCACGTGTTTTGTTCGTTGTTTTTCCCAATTCTGTTTTAGCATGTGTTTAATGAGATTCAGTTTTGTGTGCATTTTTATGTTTCTATTTGTGGTTCTGTTTGTGCGTTTTGCGTCTACTTCTTGCAAATTGTGTTTCATCATCTATTTTATTTTTTTTATGCAACGATGTATCAATGGAGATGATGAAAATGATAATGAATTATTTCAAGATGACGATGTAGGTGATAAATTTCAAGATGATGAATTTGAAATGTACGATGTAGATAATGAATATAAAGAAGATACACTTGAATGAGTTGGACGACGAATTTATAGATGATCACTACGCGAAAAAACCTATTTTATTTTTAAAGATACAACAGCACTTTTTAAAATAAAAAAGCGCTATAAAATAGGTAGATATATTGGGCGCTTGTTATACTCGTTTTACAGAGCTTTTTGGAAAAAGCATTGTAAAAGGTGCATTTAAGATATGCATTATTGTGCATCTATTACATTTATTTTTTAAAAAAACACTGTAAAAGGTTCATTCAATAGATGCATTATTATGTACCTATTACAACGCTTTTTGAAAAAGCGCTGTAAAAGGTGCTTTCTTATTTTAGTTTTATTAAAAAACGCTGTAAATGGAATTTTTTAAAAGTGTTTTTTCGTTTTTTATGGCATTTTCATCCAGAATCAGTTCACAATCATTTCACAATCAGTACAGAACAACATAACTATATAACTTTATAATTTAACTTTATAATTTTACATATTTACACAATCAGTTCACAATATGTTCATATACATATTCACATATTGACAACAGCACAAAACTATATACATATTCATATAACTACATATTCACAACTTTTCAAATGTGCCTTATTCATATACATATAACTATCAGAACTACACAGAACAGAACTACCATATATTCATATAACTATCCCTTGCAGCATGCCATTTCCCAGCAAATCAAATAATTTTTATTTCAATCACACACTAATACCACTCTTCTTTTATTTCAATTAGATCTCTTTCAGAGTATATTGGACTGGAATTGTCAAAGTACTGTGCGATATAAAAATTGAAAATAAATAAGTTAGAATCAAATATATATATAGTTTATATATGAAAATCAAATAATGGAAATACCGTACCGTTTCTAGGATTATAGTTTGCTTCATATCAACAATCTCCTTCATGAATCGCAATATATAGTATCCACAATCAATGGTGTTAGTTTGACTAGGGCACTATAAAATAAAATATAAAAGTCAATAAATATTTGTGCATTGATTGTAAATGAAATTTTAAAGGCATATATTTCAATCCTTAATTTGTTGGAATCCATATGATGTTATTTGACTTTTTCTGCGACACTGTAGCACCTTTTTGAGCTCAAAAAACTTGTAAAGCACTATCGAATAAATAAATGTGATTATTATAGCATTAACAAACACATTATATATATATATATATATATATATATATATATATATATATATGTAAGAAATAAATGAATATTACTTATGTGTCGAAGATATTCTTTATATCGGAGTGATTGTTGTAATTGTTGTGCAAGGGATCTAAATAGTATATAACTTCAGAGGTCGCATTGATTGTAAATAGCACCCAATGTGCTCTACAACAACAAATATTTGGTTGGCAATTTTGTATACACCACTAATAAATTAAGATCTCATAAATTAAAAAAGATATAAATAAGAATATATAATTACGTACCCTGAATTATATGGTGCAAGGAACAACTTATCCTTCCTTTGATTTTCCGTTGAATGTATTTCTCCACCCACGATACTGATGACGATAAGGTAAAAATCTACAATATCCAAGAAATACATTATTCTTACAATGTTTCAAGAGGATCCAATTTGTACTCTCTTCACATTAAGGACATGCACACTGAGCTTTAATGGTATATCCTAATAAATTACCATATGCTGAAAAATCATTAATTGTGCCAAACAACATAGCCCTCAAATTGAAACATTCTTTCTTATACCCATCATAAACTTCCACACGTGTCTCCCACATATTTTTTAAATCTTCAATTAAAGGAGTCAAGTATACGTCGATATCATTCCCCAGTTGTTTGGGTCCAGAAATTAACAGAGACAACATCATAAATTTACGCTTCATACATAACCTTGGAGGTAGGTTATAAATCAACAAAATCACAAGCCACATGCTGTGTGAGATGCTTTGAAGACCATGTGGATTCATTCCATCAGTAGAAAGTGCAAGTCGTAGATTTCTTGACTCTATCTCGAATTCAGGATACTCGTGATCAATTTTTGCCCATTATGGAGAATATGAAGGGTGTCAAAACTTTCCATCTTTAATTCTTTCATTTGCATGCCATGCCAAGTGTTTTGAATCTTCTTGACTGCAATTCATGCGCCTTAATCTTGGTATCATAGCAAAATACCACACGACTTTTGCTGGAGTAGATTCTTTCTTCTTATATCAAGAGACATTGCATTTCGGACACGCCTTTAGTAATTCATATTCGTTTCGAAATAAAATGCAATCGTTAAGACATGCATGAATCCTTTCGTAACTCATGCCAATAGAGCACAAAATTCATTTAGCCTCGTAGGTTCGACTTGGAAGTTAATTATCATCTGGCAACATAACTTTTAAGAATGTTAATAATTTTGTGAAGCTTTTATTAGATCATCCATCACTTGCTTTTAAGTTGTACAACTTTAATATCGTCGACAATCTTGTGAATTTAGTACAACTATTATATAGTGGTTTCTCTGCATCACTCAACAAACTCTCAAACATTTTAGGACAATCCTGAAGATATTCTTCAACTGATTTTGCAATCTCCTCAACTCGGTCCGGCTCATATGTATCTGTGTCGAAATCAGTTGAAGTATATGTCGAACCATTCTCAAAATTAATGTTTCCTTTTTTTTTTCTCACCATGTCTTATCCAACATGTATAGCTTTGATCAATTCAATGGCATACTAAATGTCCTTCCAATTCATCTTCTCTAATGCGTTTTCCAAAACAACATTTTAAACAAAGACAAACGACTCTATTCGGATCTTT
The DNA here is from genome assembly GCA_037974775.1 of Cicer pinnatifidum. Lineage (NCBI taxonomy): Eukaryota > Viridiplantae > Streptophyta > Magnoliopsida > Fabales > Fabaceae > Cicer > Cicer pinnatifidum. Next base: position 56,521,136 of record JBBPBR010000005.1, on the reverse strand, counting down.
TGCATTCGTCACTGCAAACTCAACAAACTCCTTCACTCCATTTTCATACTCTTTTGACAATCGATTGACAGACATCCATTTCCAGTCCAAATTATATGACCTATATAAATGCAGTTACATAAATAATAAGCTACTGATAACATTATACCAATATATAGTACACGTATCTAATATTGAAAAATGGAAACCAAGGTCCAAGTCTGTTTTCAAAACAGAACAGATCAACAAATTTCAAAAAAGAATAGATTTTATATGATTTATTATGTAACAATTTATTACTTTTAGTGACCACAACAAATTAATAAATACAATACCTGAGACAACGTATCCAATTTTTTATAAAGGAGGAGCAATAGATGGCCGCACAGTACATAGAGGAGAGGAGGGTTCCCAGAGTAGAGGAGATAAGGGTTCGTAAATTTGTTTTAAATTTGATTTTATTTATTTAAAGTAAATGATTTTTATTTAAAGTGAATGATTTTACAACGCTTGTGTAATAAGCGCTCTAATAGATCCTTTAATTATGTGAAAGCACAAGTCTTTTAAAGCGCTTGTGTAAAAAACGCTCTAATAGGTCATTTAATTATGTGAAAGCGCAAGTCTTTATTTTACAGCGCTTGTTAAAAAAAGCACTTTAAAAGCTATGTAACATAAGGTGAGAGCGCTATATTTTAAAGCGCTTCATAAGCGCTGTAAAAGTCTGGAAAACATTATGTGCAAGCGCTATGTGACCCTATATGACCCTACAACAACGCTTTTTCCATAGCGTTTGTCGAAAAAGCGCTGTTATATCCTCCGTTATTTTTAAAATATATTTACAACAACGCTTGTATTTAATAAGCGCTATAAAATATCATTTTTGGCGTAGTGGATGTTTTTTGTTAGGCATGTACTTAATTGAAGTGTCAAAACTTCAAGAAACTATATTTTATGAGACTTGTACTTTAAAATGTTAAACTTTATATATTATGTTATGATATTTTGTTTACTATGTATTTGAATACAGCTTAGTTAACTATTTATGTTAAATTTCAATTATATTTTTCTTGATTCAGTTCTTTAAAGTTATGTATAATTATTATAAGTAAAATAAATGAGAATATTTAAAATTGAAAGAGTTGTGTATAATTATTACAAAATAATTTATTATAAAATAATAGCATAATGTCTAGTTTATGATTAATATTGAAATAATAGAAAAATAATTTTTGTTATCTACATAATATGAATACAGTTTAAAATTGTTGCCTATAAACTCTAGCAAAATTTTATTAATGTTCTCATTGTATTCCTTTAAGACAACATTTATCAATTATTGTCAGTAAAGACAACAATATAAAAATGTTGTCGTAGATGCGTTGAAAAATTGTTCTCTATTCCTATAGTTTAGGCAACGTTTATAAATAATGAGTCTAAAAGTGCAAAAAAAATATTACCAAAAGTAGTAGGCAACGCTCGCATAAAAGACGCATGCAAAATATTGTCTATTCTCTTTGGGGACATTTTTTCTGTGTTTCAACAACATTTTTCAAATGTTGTTGAAAAGCAAAAATGTTAGATTGTTGATATATATGTTTCAGTCATCATTTCACTTATTAATTTATGGCACAGTCAAATCATGATTGACAACTTCCAAATCACCAAAGAATAAGTTGAATTCAAACCCAATAACGCTCATGCAACATGCAAAAATTGGTTTTTAATAGAAAAAGTAACTCACGAAAGACCTAAGCCTCCAAAAGTTACTCCAAGCTTGAGTGTGTTGGTGAGTTTTGGCTTTAACTCATAGTCCACTTCTTATATTTGCTTTAATGACATAAATGAGTTTTTAATTGAAGGAGGATGGAGTTTGGGAAGTAAATTCATCTTTGCATGTGACCTACCTTGAGTTAATGATGAGAATTTTGATGATGGAGTGAAAGATATAAAGGGTTGGTTGAATGAGAGGGACAAGGGAAATTGTCTCAAGATGATGTTAAATGTGAAGGAAAGTGTGTTTAAGAAAAGGATGAAGGTGGTAAGAACATGTTTCTTTTTTCTTCCTGATTTTGGGAAAGATAGTTGAGTGTGATGAAAAAAAAAGGACTAAATTTCTGTGTTTTTGGATTGGGTGTGCTCGTGTGTGTAGGTCGTGGGAGAAGCGAGTTTTGTTTTCTTTCTCATTTGAGTGAGTGTATTTGGTAAAATTGGGTAGAGTTGAAATAGTCTAAAATACACACATATTTGAAATAAGTTACTTTCAATAATTATTTAGAAATAATATTCTATTTATATAAGGAGTAGAGTTGTTACCAAACTAATATATATTTTTAATTATATAATTTTGTTAACTTGCTGTTAATCAATTGTTAGTCAATAGTGATGTATAATGTCACATGTCATTCACTTAATTAATTTCCACAACATTATTACTTGTTATTATTTTAATTTGAAATTTTAATTTTAATAAAATCCTAATCACTATTAATTAGTGTTTCTTGGTTCTCTTTCACAATGAATCAAATTAACTAAACTTTATAATTAGTTTGTTAAATTTAGTTCGCAAATCAAATGAGTCAAATTTAAATAGAAAATTAAAATCGCTAAATAATAGTTTATTTATTTTCATATATTTAAAAGATAGAAAAATTGAGATAAGAAAAAAATTACTATATTTTTTTTTGGTTTGGAAGAGGAGAAAAATAAGGAAAGAGATAAGTTTTATATGGTGGGATAACCAAAAAAAAATTAGCTCCTCAAAGTGGAGAGATTTGTGTGTATAAAAAGAGTGGAGTGAGTTTTTCCACAATACCTTCATTCCTCGTTCCTATAACTTTAAAATACTTTAACCAATACAAATCTAACATTAATTGAAGAAAATAAAATACCAATTAAGTAAAAAAGTAAATCATATTTTTCAATAAAATTTCAAATATATCAATTATATTTATCTAGTGTGTTGAATCCTATTAAAAAATTAATGCTTTTTCAGAATGTGTATTTATGGCTATCTATAAATACTCTAATGTCATATGAGAGTGGATAGATATTGTAAGAAAATCAGAAGTTAATCTAAAATGAATAGGTTAGTACATCTGGGTGAAATTAGTGACAATTTATTTTATTTTATTTTGTAATAGAGTTACATTCATTGCAACAACTACCAATGCAAAATATTGTGTGGTGTTTGCATTTTGTTATTCTTACTCTTAATTTTTCATTCCCAATTTTAATTACACAATTTTTTCTCTTTAAATTGGAGATAAAAAAAAAAAAGGAGAACATTCCTAGTTTTCTGCTGAAAACTGAGAATATTCAGAAAATCAGAAAACGAAGATGGATTATCGTTCTACGTTTTTTGCAGTTTCGAAAAAATTAGTTTTCAATCAATGTAAACAAGAATTAAAGAAAGATAAGAGAGAATAACACACAGACTTACGTGTTCAATCTCAATTGATGAGACCAATGTCACTGACAAGCAATCAAGATTAAACCACTATTAATGATTGAACTTTACAAGATTAAGGTCTTCTCAAGATTGTTCTCCTAGTATCTATCAATATTTCTAAATCAGCAATACTGACATTTTCCTTCAATCTTTCTTGTTATCCCTTGATCTTTCTTCTCAGAATTTCTATGAATCTCGAATTGCATATGTCTTTCTCTCAATCAGGAATTACTACTTGCAACAACACATTACAACATACACAATGCATTTACAACTATAGTATTTAAAGACAAACTTCTTAACTAATTATAACTAACATTTTCTTAACTAAATTTAGTTATAACTAACTAACTCCAAGTTGTTACTGATTTGAGACACACTTCCACAATTCTCGACCTTGACCTAATATCAGAATAATTCAATCATTGACCTTGCTGCTATTACTTCAACTTTACTCTTTGTTGAAGCCAAATATGTCCAAGCAATGCTTGAACTTAGTTTGTGAAAGTGATTTGATGAATGCATCCGCTGAGTTGTCCTCAGTTGCATTCTTCTCAACTGAAGTCTGTTTTGAATCAATCAAATCCCTTATGAAGTGATACTTAACATCAATGTGTTAAGACTTATTATGATACACTTGATGCTTGTATAAGTGTATAGCACTTTGACTGTCATAATTAATTGAAATACAAATCTGATTTATTCCTAGTTCACCAATAAGTCATTTAATCCATAAAGCTTCTTTAACATCTTCAGTAAACGCAATGAATTCAACTTGAGTTGTAGAAAGTACTACCACCAACTGTATAATTTCTCTCTAACTTACAGCAGTCCCATATAGAGTAAAAACATAACCAAAAATTGATTTTCTAGTGTCCATGTTTCCAGCATAATCTGAGTCCACATATCCTTTGATTGGCTTCTTGTCATGATGACCGTTTTCGAACTTTAAACCTGCTGTCAGCGAGCCATTTAAGTATCTCATAATCCATTTGAGTGCTGACCAATGCAGTGCTCCTGGATCGGTCATAAATCTACTAACATTCACAGCATAAGCCAAATCTGGTCTGCCACAGATCATTACATATATTAAGTTGCCAACTCCACTAGCATAAGAAATGGTACTCATTATTTGTCTTCCCTCATTAGTCTTAAGTGAGTCTTGCATAGACAATTTGTAATTATGTCCTAGTAGTAACTTATCTTGCCTCATGCATTCTATATTTAGTGACAACTTTCTTCAAGTAGGCAGCTTGAGAAAGAAATAGTTCCCCATTTATTTTGTTTCTTTTTATATCAATTCCTAAGATCCTTTTGGCCTCTCCAAGTTCTTTCATCTCAAACTCGTTTCTAAGATCAACTTTGAGCCTTTTAATATGGTATTTACTTGAGCTTTCAAGAAGAATATCATCCACATAGAGTAATAGGTAAGTTGGAGAACATTCTTGACTTTCTTGAAAAATTGGAGAATGTTCTTGAGTTGGAGAACGTTCTTAAATTCTCTCTTTTAGAATGTAAACATAGTTGTCAAAACTACATCTTTGGAAACCAGTTCTTATCATGAAATCATCAAACTTCTTGTACCATTGTCTAGGACATTGCTTTAGGCCATAAAATGATTTTTTAAGAAGACAAACTTTGTTATTGCCTTTAGCAAATCCTTCAGGTTGCTGCATATAAATGGTTTCTTCCAAATCACCATATAGAAATGTTGTTTTGACATCTAGTTACTTTAATTCCAAGTCTTGTTGAGTTACAATTGAAAGCAAAATTCTGATTGAAAAATATTTTACAATAGGTGCAAATACTTCATTGAAATCAATTCCTTCAAGCTGAGAAAATCCCTTTGCATCTAATCTTGCTTTGAACCTTATCTTCTCTTTACCTTGATCGCCTTCCTTTATCTTGAAGACCCATTTTGATCCAATTACCCTTTGATTATTAGGAATGTAAACCAAAATCCAATTTTGATTATATTCTAATGATTGCATCTCCTCGTTCATAGCTGTCATCCAAGCTTATTTGTCATCACTATTAATGGCTTCCATGTAGTTTCTTGGTTCATCTCTTTGAAGATCTTCAGCAACACTTAAAGCATAAAAAATTAAATATGTTTCACCATATCTGATTGGAGGCTTGATTACCCTTCTTTCTTTATCCCTTACCAAGTTGTAATTGGCCAAATTTATTTGTGTTGCAGCATTATCATCAAGTGATGTATTTGTTATGTCTTCATGATTAATCTCTTGATCTTCAAGTAGCTTCACCTCAATCTGAATACTCTCATCATTGTTGTTTGAAGCACTATTAAATGGAGAACATTCTGAGTTTTTGCACTGTTCTTTGTTTCTGCAGCCCTGAAATGGAAAATGTTCTCCGTTTCTGCATAACTGAAATGGAGAATGTTCTTTGTCAATCATGGGCATTATTGTTTCATCAAACACTACATCTCTTTATATGATGTACTTGGGTACACCTTGGTCAATTATCTACAACTTGTAACCTTTTATTCCTTTAGGATATCCAATGAAAACATATTAGATTGCTCTGGGGTCCAATTTATCTTGCCTTGTGTGAGCAAATGCTAAGGAACAAAATACCTCCAGATTTGAGTAGTCATCTGATTTTCCATTCCACATCTCAATTGGTGTCTTAAATCTAATAGTTTATGAAGGACATCTATTGATCAAATACAATGGTGTTATTGCAGCTTCTCCCTAGAATGTTTTAGGTAGCTCTACACTCAAGATCATACATCTGACCCTTTCCAAGATTGTTTTGTTCATCCATTCAGCAATGCCATTTTGTTGAGGAGTGCTCAAGTGTTCTATGTCTTTGAATACCTAAGTCCCTACAATACTTATTAAACTTCTCTGAAAGCTACTCCAGGCCATTGTCAGTTCTTAAACATTTCAGCTTAGTTTCGTTTTGAGTTCCAATTTGTATATGCTATTCTTTAAATTTCATAAAAGTGTCATATTTATTTTTAATGACATATATCCATATTTTCCTAGAATAATCATCAATGATGGTTAAAAAATAAGAACAACCAATATGAGTTTTTGTCCTTGAAGGACACACAAATCAGAATGAGCATATTTAAAAAGTTTAGAGGTGTTGTGTTGGCCAACACCAAAATTGTCCCTCTTAGACTTTCCTATAATACAATGATCACAAAATTCCAATTTTTCAATTTTGTCACCATTAAGCAAATTTTGTTTTGATAACTCAATTAAGCCTTTTTCACTTACATGTCATAACCTCATATGCCATATTCCAGTAGATGAATGCAAATTAGAGCTAGCAACTGAAGCTTGTGCAATTATATTAGAACCTTCTAAAATATACAAGCCATTTATTTTAATGTTTTTACTCAAACTATATATTTATTTGGTTTGCAGTTTGCCTTTGATGTTGATGAGGTGAGAAAAACTTACGTGCTTGGAGTTGTCGAAAAAATACATCGGGGATTTAGATCTCATCTGTCAAACTGCTACCTAAGAGATTGTGATGGAAATATAAATGTTGAAGCTCCAAAAATATATAAACACTATATATCAAATGACGAATGGAGCGCATTTGAAGCTAAACGTGCAGACCCCGCGTTTGTGGTAAGTGATTAATTTATAAGCATTTGTGTTTTATTATTCATATTCATAGCGTATTTTAAATTTTTAAACGATTGTTATTTTTTTATATAGAGTATAAGTACGGAAAATCACGTGAGGGCCAAACATCCAACGCATTAATACAAAAAACCTTGTATGGGATATGCACGTTTAGAGCAAAAAATTGTAAGTAAACATCACTTTTATATAATGTGGTACATTATAAACTATATATAGTTTCTAACTAATAGTTTATTTATAATCTTAACGAATAGCTTTTGTTTATGTCTTAATGAATAGCTACAAGAAACCCAATCCGATCAACCATTGCATCGTCATATTTTGTGGAAGGAGGCTCGTGTAAATAAAGATAGAGTTGTTGATAATGAGAATGTTCAAAAAGTGATACAACTTTGTGTAAGTATATTATCACTTTAATATTTTTTTAATATTGTATTTTAAAAATGATATTGAACTTATCTATTTAATCTTACGTGCATTTTAGGAGAATCTAAAACAAAGTTCTGAAAATCAAGAGGGCAACAAACAAGTTAGTTGTAGGGACACACTCGGTAAAGTATTTAATGTTCCCGAATATTCCGGCTGCGTGAGGAAGTATTAGAGAAGCTCAAAGTCCTAATAGAGCAAGTGGCATTCTTGGTGAAAACGAATAAAGAAAAGCAACTTCCGGATCAGCTCCAATGTGAAATACAAATGGAGAGTAAAAACGCAAGTTGCAACATTGGTCTTAAAAGTCTTCTCAAGGTACTTAATTACTTAATAAAATAAGAAATTTATTCAACCTAATTATTTCACATACTTATGTATTAACCATTGATTTAGGGTGTCTCTACTTGCGTGTTGTATTTATCCTCCCCTACTCATCGCAAGGTTGGAAAAGAAACATTTTTCAATACTTTGGGAGAAATATTGCACAATACTCCGATCCCTACCGACCATGTCAAAGTATCACCCGTGATTGCTTTTGAACCAAACGCACTGTTGCCTATACTGGACAACGATGGAGATATGAAGTATTTGGGAGAAGAAATAGGTAGTTACGTGACATGACCCAAAAATCTTGTTGCCCTTGATAAGGTATGTTTAATTGAAATGTATGTTTACTCGATGTATGATTATGATTGATTATATTTAATTGCTTATTTTTTCCGCTGTTAATTTTAATTTCACATTTATTTAGATTCATACAAAGTCTAAAGGGAATGACAAGAAGATTCCCCACAACGAGTCAATCACGTCATTGGAAAAGGTTTGTCACATTTATTGTAGCAGGTTTGTCATTTTTTTAAGATTCAATTAATTAACAAACTGATTAACCTCATTTTTTTCAGATTCAATCAATACAACCTGCACACCAAACCTGCCAGAATAAAACCGCACCATAGCTGGATGTTCATGGTAAAAATAAAGCTGGAAAACTTCAAAATTTAGAAAGTAATAAAGCTGCCAAAATTCAAAAACTGGATCGGAGTAAATCAGTTACTGCTCCTAAAATAAGTCATCAATGCGTTGCTTGATTTGGGTCGTGTCTTGACATACAAGCAAAAATGAATATGGACATCAACAATTCACGTATCATAAACATGGAGAAAGCTATTTTCGGAGATAAGTATTACAACGCTTAATTTTTTGAAAAAGCACTGTAAATGCCTTAAAAACACGGTGTAAAATACTATTTTTTATGTAATATTCGTAATAATAAAATCAATTAATTTAACTATTTTCTACCAACAATTATGTGTGTATTAATTTTCCTATTAAAAAACCTAAAAGTAAAATTTTTCCTTTATCAAACGAAATTAATAAAAAAAAATTCTTCATTTGACCAATGTAAATAATTTATCTTCTCTTTTTTTTAAAATATTTTTGAAGTAAATTAAAAATAAATAATTAAATAAATAAATAATAGTTAGTATACACCTAATTACATGATAAGCATTTTATTTGACTATGTAAGAAGCTAATAATTTCTCTACTTGTAATTGTCTCTCGAGCCTAAGTTTTTGATCCATGATCAATATTTTTAAATTTATTTAAATAAAATAAAATTTATGAAGATTTTTTTTTTCCACAAATAAACTAAACATAAAAGTTAATTATATGATTTTTTTATGATTATATATATACAGAGGTGGAGCTTCTCAAGGACAGGGGGGGTCGCGGCCACCCCAAGGAAAAAAATCTCTCTTCCATCCAGCCTCTCTCCTTCTTTGTTCTCTTCTCTGATTCTCTCCCTCTTGCTTACAAGTTACAACAGCCTTCCTCTTTCCCTCTTCCATAATCAGATTCACGAATCAATCACGACAAATGCACGACTGCCTCTACTCCTCTGCCAAATCACGAATCGCTCCCCTGCGGCGGCCGCCTCTGCCTGACTGCCTCCGTGGCTGTTCCGCCCGTTCCTCGCTCTCGGGTCTGTTCGCTGCAACTCTCCAGATCGCCTCTGCCTGACTGCTTTATTCGCTGCAACTCTCAAAAGGTTCGAATTTCTATTTTGGTATTGCTGATTTTTGTTAGTTAGTGCTGATTTTTGTTAGGTTTGATTTATGTTAGCATGAAATTTAAAGCTTACATTGTTAGTGTTGAGTTTGAAGCTTTGATTTGGAGTTTGGAATTTTGATTTGGAGTTTCAATTAAACGTTAGTGTTTATTTTTTTTAGAGTTTTTGTGTTGCACATAAGGTGTTTGATTTTATGTCAATATAAAGTGTTTGAGTTTTTTTGTCGCACATAAGGTATTTGATTTTATGTCTATATGAAGTGTTTGAGTTTTTTTGTCGCACATAAGGTGTTTGATTTTATGTCCATATGAAGTGCTTGAGTTTTTTTGTTGCATATAAGGTGTTTGAGTTTTGTTGCATTTTTAAATTGATTGATTTAGATAAGTTTGTGAGAATGAAGAAGAGCAAAAGAATTGATTTGAACATGCAAGAATTGATTTAAATTGATTGATTTAGATAAATTTTGCACTCTAGTTGAAAAATATTACCCTGTGAATTTCAACATGCAAGAGAAGATTAATTTAAAATTTCAACTCCAACATTTCTTGGTTGATGCTCGTCAAGATTTAAATTTGAATAATTTATCAACTATCCAAGAATTGTGCTCATGTTTGATTGCAACTGAAAAGACGCAAAATTTCTACTTGATTGATAGACTACTTCGTCTTATCATGACTCTTCCAGTTTCTACTGCCACAACTGAAAGATCTTTTTCAGCAATGAAAATTATTAAATCAAGGTTAAGAAACAAGATGGAAGCTGACTTTTTGGCAGATAGCATGGCGGTTTATATTGAAAGGGAAATTGCTGCAAGTATCAGTTATGAGTCTATTATTGATGATTTCAAGTTAATTAAAGAGCGTACAACATTACTTTAAATATTCTTAAGTCATATAGTTAAATTATTTGATACTTCACTTTGTGTTTGTTACAACTTAAATTTTTGCTATATAATATTATTTATATATTATATTTTTATGTCAGCCACCCTAAATTTTTCGGTCAAACTCCGCCACTGTATATATATATATATATTTATTGTTTGACAAAATAATAGAAATAATAAATAATATAACATATTCTATGAAAGGTAAAATAAGATAACAATATTACTATAATAGGAGCATTATATTATAGTATATAATTACTATTTATATTTAATTACACTTTATACTGTTTAAGAAAATTATATTTAATAAAAAGTAAATTATACATATGTCCAATTATATCATACCATGTAAATATGTTGACACGAGTTTTAGAAAATATAAAGTATTACAACACTACAATAATAAATATCTAAATCAACATATATAATTTTAACATTATCTATATACTATTATCATCTTTCATCATACGCACATGTTTATAATATATTTACAATAAAAACATAACTTGCTTTTTTAAAATAAAATATAACTTTATATTATATATTTAATATTATATATTTTAACTATTATTTTAAAGTATATTATATGTCACGTTGTTAAAATATTATTTATATTAAGTTACATCATTTTCTTTTGACATAGTATAATGCATACTATTTGTACACCTTAATATTGTTATTTATAAAAATAATTATTTTTTATTAAAAAAAATGATATTGAGAAAATATAAGTAATATTCAAAACCAATTTCAATAAAATAAACATTTGTATTGTAGTGACTTATGAATGTTGCTTAATTATCCTTTGATTTTGTTCAATAGTATGGTTCATTTTAAAATAAACAATTAGACAAATGGAGGCGTTTGGATTTCTTATTGGTGCTTTTTTCTATAAACTAAGAGCATCTCCAACGGTAGTCAAATGAGTTCGTCCGCTAATAGGGATGGGAATAGGCTAGGTCGTCCGTAGGGGTCTATGGTCTGGCCTACTTATGGCCTGGCTTATTTAATAAAAAGGTTAGGCTCAGCTATTTTTAAAGCCTATTTATTTAAATAGGTCAGGTTTAGGCTTATAAAAAAGCCTATTAGGCCTGACAGGTCGGCCTATATATAATTATTATTTATTAATACTATTTTTTATTATTATATTAATAATATTATTTTCTATTTTAAATTATATCAATTAGGCAATCACTTAGTAATCATTCCATATTCAGTAGTTGTTCCACGGTAGCGGTTCTATATTTGGTAGTCGTTTCATATACGTTAACTATTCAATTAGTCAATCACTCAGTAGTTGTTCCTTATTTATTTAAGAGATAATAATGACTGCGTTTAAAAAGGCTTCCAGGCCAGGTCAAACTATTAAAAAGGCCAGGCCAAGCCGAAAAAAAAAGCCTATGATAGGTCGTAGGTCAGGCTTAGGCCGAAAAAATAAATCATAGGCCAGGCTCAGGCCTTTCAAAGCCAAGCCTGGCCTATTCCCACCCCTATCCGCGAGCGTATAATTACTTAACTTCCAGTTCTTTATGGGTTTACTTTTGGAGTTGTGCCAAACTGTCATCACGGTACTCAAGAAGAAACAATACTTTCATAATTTAATAATAATTAAATTAAAACCGCTACCTTTTATTAATTTATTAATAATAATAAATTTATCATTTTTTATTAATGTATAGCCGTTAACTTTTTTTTAATTTATTAATAATAATAAAAATAATGTATAGTCGTTAATTTCTTTTTAAATTAATTTTTTATTTTAAATTAATTTTTTTATTTTAACTTTAAATTAAAATAATGTATAATAATATTAATTGGAATATTTAAATTAATATTTTAAATTATAATAAAATTAAATATAAATTAAATATTAATGTTTAAATTAACACTACGCCAAAAATGATATTTAACAGCGCCCCTTTTACAGCGCTTGCAAAACACAAGCGCTGTTGTAAATGTATTTGAAAAATAACGGAGCCTTTTACAGCGCTTTTAATCACAAGCGCTGTAAAACAAGCGCTGTTGTAGGTTATATAACGTATGCGCATAATGTTGTAAGGCTTTTACAGCGCTCTTCAAAAAAGCGCTGTAAAATGAAGCGCTCTCGCGTATGATTTTACAGCGCTTTTTTCACAAGCGCTGTAAAAGGCATGCGCTTTAAAATAATTGAACCACCTTTTACGGCGCTTTTTTCACAAGCGCTATAAAATACAAGCGCTTTCATTGAATTTAACTACCTATTACAGCGCTTTTATTGACAAGCGCTGTAAAAGACATAAATTTCAAATAATTATATACGTTGGGAACCCTCATATCCTCTACATCTTTCATCACCTCTACTCTGGGAACCCTCATACCCTCATATCCATTACGTGTTGTGCCGCCATCTACCTATTACGTGTTGTCTCAGGTATTTTTTTTTTTAACTAGATTTTTTTTATCAAATTAAAAATTCATACCACTTGATTTGTGTTAAATCTCTTCAACTAGTCAAAAATTCATACCACATGATCTGTTCTGTTTTTAAAATAATTGATTGATATTGGTTTCTTTTTGAAACTTGTTGATATGTTTTGAAAGCTTAATTATTAGTTTTGTAACTGCATTTATATAGGTGGTATAATATGGATAGGAAATGGATGTCAGCCAATCGATTGTCAAAAGAGTATGAAATTGGAGTGAAGGAGTTTGTTGAGTTTGCAGTGAAGAATGCAAAAGATCCAAATAGAGTAGTTTGTCCTTGTTTAAAATGTTGTTTTGGAAAACGTGTTAGAGAAGATGAATTAGAAGGACATCTAGTATGTAATGGAATTGATCAAAGCTACACATGTTGGATAAGACATGGTGAGAAAAAAAAAGGAAACACTAATTTTGAGAATAGTTCGACATATGCTTCAACTGACTTCGATACAGATACATATGAGCCGGATCGAGTTGATGAGATCGCAAAAGCAGTTGAAGAAGATCTTCGAGATTGTCCTAAAATGTTTGAAAGTTTGTTGAGTGATGCAGAGAAAGAATTATATAATGGTTGTACTAAATTCACAAGACTGTCGGCGATATTAAAGTTGTACAACCTAAAAGCGAGTAATGGATGGTCTGATAAAAGCTTTACAGAATTATTAACACTCATAAAAGATATGTTGCCAGATGATAATGAACTTCCCAGTCGAACCTACGAGGCTAAAAGGATTTTGTGTTCTATTGGCATGAGTTACGAAAGGATTCATGCGTGTCCTAATGATTGCATTTTATTTCGAAATGAATATGAACTACTTAAGGCGTGTCCGAAATGCAATGTCTCTCGATATAAGAAGAAAAAATCTACTCCAGCAAAAGTCGTGTGGTATTTTCCTATAATACCAAGATTTAGGCGCATGTATCGCAGTGAAGAAGATTCAAAACACTTGACATGGCATGCAGATGAAAGAATTAGAGATGGAATGTTTCGACACCCTGCAGATTCCCCACAATGGGCAAAAATTGATCACGAGTATCCTGAATTCGGGATAGAGTCAAGAAATCTAAGACTTGCACTTTCTACTGATGGAATGAATCCACATGGTCTTCAAAGCATCTCACACAGCACGTCGCCTGTGATTTTGGTAATATATAACCTACCTCCATGGTTATGTATGAAGCGTAAGTTTATGATGTTGTCTCTGTTAATTTCTGGACCCAAACAACCGGGGAATGATATCGACGTATACTTGACTCCTCTAATAGAAGATTTAAAACGTATGTGGGAGACAGGTGTGGAAGTTTATGATGGGTATAAGAAAGAATATTTCAATTTGAGGGCTATGTTGTTCGGCACAATTAATGACTTTCCAGCATATGGTAATTTATCAGGATATAGCATTAAAGGTCAATGTGCATGTCCTGTATGTGAAGAGAGTACAAATTGGATGCGGTTGAAACATTGCAAGAAGAATGTGTTTCTTGGACATCGTAGATTTTTACCTTATAGTCATCAGTATCGTTGGTGGAGAAATGCATTTAATGGAAAATCAGAGGAAGGTAAAGCTCCTTTACCACCGACTGGATATCAAATACTTGAAAAAGTACAAGGTTTGACCAATAAATTTGGCAAACCTTTTGCGGGAGAGCTGGTCAAAACTGGGTGGAAGAAAAAGTCAATTTTCTTTGAATTACCATATTGGAAGTCATTGTATATAAGACATTTCCTCGATGTGATGCATATTGAAAAAAATGTATTTGATAGTGTTATTGGTACGTTACTCAATGTTCCAGGAAAGTCTAAAGACGGCATCAACGCAAGATTGGACTTGGTCGATATGGGAATAAGAAATGAATTGGCTCCAGTAAAGAAAGGAAATCGCACATATCTACCTCCAGCCGCTCATACTCTATCTAGAAAGGAAAAAATTGTTTTATGTAAATTTCTACATGAAGTTAAAGTTCCAGAAGGATACTCTTCGAACATTAGAAATTTGGTTTGTATGAAAGACCTCAAGTTAAAAGTTTTGAAGACTCATGATTGTCATATTCTAATGGAGCATTTGCTACCAATAGGTATACGTTCCATTTTACCTGAAAAAGTTCGACTAGCATTAACTAGATTATGTTTCTTCTTCAGGGAAATTTGTAGTAAAGTGATCGACCCTAAGAAATTACCGACATTGCAGAGGGAAATTGTTGTTACTTTGTGTGAGCTTGAAATGTATTTCCCACCATCGTTTTTTGATATAATGGTTCACCTTACTGTTCATCTGGTTAAGGAGACACAACTTTGTGGGCCAGCTTATATGAGATGGATGTATCCGATAGAACGATATATGAAAATATTAAAAGGGTACGTAAAAAGTAGAAGTCGACCAGAAGGTTGTATTGCTGAACGATACATTGTTGAAGAGGCTGCTGAATTTTGTACTGAATATCTGTCCAATGTTGAATTCATAGGGCTTCCTATGTCTCGTCATTCGGGAAGACTATCAGGAGAAGGGATAATTGGAATGAGACTACTGACTATATCAAGGACAGAATTGGAGCAGGCACAATTGTATGTTCTGCACAATGATGATGAGGTTCAACCGTATGTTACAATACACATGGATCAGTTATCTCGTTTGAACATGAATAGGAATCAAAATTGGATAACTCGAGAGCACAATCGAAGTTTTATACCATGGTTAAAAAATCACATAAAGTCAAAATTTGACATAGACCCCGGATCAATTTCACAGAGATTGAGGTGGCTAGCAAATGGTCCGAGCTTACATGTCTTTTCTTACACTGGTTATGTTATTAACGGCTACACATTTTATACCAAAGAACAAGATGATCAGACCACTATGCAAAATAGTGGAGTCACTCTCGTAGCTGAAGCGATGCATGTCTCAAGTGCAAAAGACAAAAACCCAATATATGCAAATCTATCATATTTTGGGGTTATCGAGCGCATATGGGAGTTAGACTACACAATGTTTCGTCTTCCCATATTTGGTTGCAAGTGGGTCGATAATAATAATGGCGTTCGGATTGATGAGTCAGGATTCTTGCTTGTTGATTTTAATAGGGTGGGATACAAAGACGAGCCTTTTATTTTAGCGTCGCAAGCTCAACAAGTGTTTTATGTCACCGATCCTTCTGATGATAAATGGTTTGTTGTCTTATCGACCAATAAAATAAGTGATGATAACAACAATGATGAAGATGTTGGTAATGATCTTTTATTTGCAACATCACAACAACTACATGAAATTGATTCAACTGATGATGGTTTATATCTTAGAGATGATCATGATGAGGGAATTTGGATTAATCCATCGTTTCGTATTGTAAATGGACAAACAAATGTGAATCCCACCAGGAAAAGAAGAAGGGCATCTTAATGTACATGTTTAATTGTTTTATATAAGCCATGCATGTAATCTGAATTATTGTTGTAATCTGAATTATTGTTCTATTCTGGTTTTATTTGTAATCTGAATTATTGTTCTATTCTGGTTTTATTATTGTAATCTGAATTATTGTTCTATTCTGATTCTATTCTGGTTTTATTGAATTATTGTGGTATTATATAATCTGAATTATTCTGGTTGTATTCTTGTTTTATTGTTGTCTAAGAAGGCAAGCATAACCAGTGATTATTGCATGTTTATGTAAATTTGGACAATTACAATTCTTAAGAACTATGCATGTAAAAAAAGTGCATGTCTTTTACAGCGCTTTTTAAAAAAAGCGCTGTAAAAGGCCCTTTTAAAAATTAAAAAATGAGACATTTTACAGCGCTTTTTTTAAAAAGCGCTGTAAAAGACTTTAAAAATAATAATGAAAAGATAACTAACATGACTTTCTCTAACAGGATTTTCTTCAAACACCTTTTACTCATCATGGGAATCCCCAAAAACACATTGTTAACAAAAACATCAGATCCATTGTTAACAAAAACATCAGACACATTGTTAACAAACCCATTTTTCGCAACATGGCAATGAACCTGTAGATCAAGTTACGATTTAAGAATGAAAGGGAATGTAAAGAGATAAAAAGGACTTTGATGTTTGGTGAAGATTGAAAGAGTTAGCTTTGATGTTTGCGAAGAAGATGCATAAAAGGACTTTGATGTTTGGTGAAGAGGAAGATATTTTGGTGGGACATAACAAAACACAAAAATAACATAATAAGGCCTTTTACAGCGCTTGTTGGGATAAGCGCTGTAAAAGAGTCTTTTAAAAATTTAAATAAGTCCTTTTACAGCGCTTCTTTGAACAAGCGCTGTAAAAGGCTATTAAAAAAACATTATATAACATACTAAAACAATGAGGCCTTTTACAGCGCTTGTTTGTAAAAGCGCTGTAAAAGAGTCTTTTTAAAAATTTAAATAAATACGCCTTTTACAGCGCTTTTCCAAAGAGCGCTATAAAAGGCTAAGCCTTTTACAGCGCTTGTTTATAAAAGCGCTGTAAAAGGGTTATAAAAAAGCGCTGTAAAAGGGTTATATATATAACAGTAACCTCTTCAGTTTCCTCTTCATTACGTAATCTACATTATCATCTCAACCTTCATCGTTCTTCTCTTCTTTTGCAAACCCTATAATCTCGTTCATTACGAACCTTATTTCCACGATCATCGCTTCATTTCGAACCTTATTTCCATCCAAGATCATTTCGAACCTTATATTTTCATTGAAATACGTAACCCTCATTACGTATTTCTTCAAAACCGTTTTTCTGTGACATTTATTGCTGTGAAATTTCTCCGTTCGCTCTTTTCATTGCATTTCATCCTTCTTCGAACCATTATACAGGTATTGATGTTATTTATTTTTTGTAATCATTAAAATGCATGTTGAGCTTGTTTAAAATATATATACTGATACATGTTGAGCTTGTTTAAAATAATGCATGATGCATGTTGAGCTTGTTGAAGTTATACTAAACTGCATGTTGAACTTGTTGTAGTTAAATGGATACAAACAGAGATTTAGAATGTCAAAATGAAGAAGTTGGCACCAGTAGGACTTATGAAAATGAAGTCAAACGTGGTGCAACTATCATGCAGAAAGTCATTAAAGCTAGGAGCAATGGGACCAAGTTTGAGGTAATACTATACTATACTCTGTTTGCTGTGTATTTTTTTAGGTTTTTTTAATAGCATGTACTTACTATATGAGTTTATTAGGTGGGATGGAATGAAAGTGGTCAGCCAGTTGACCCACACAGCGCAATGTTTGTGAGCTACATTGGGGCTGTTGTGCGTCAAAATATTCCAATAACAATTGACGACTGGAGAGAAAAGGCATTGAAGGATGCCAAAGATATCATCTGGAATGATATTCAAGTAAATTTTTTGATCCAATCTTTTGTCATTTATAAATATTTTCATTGAAATACTTTACTTATAATTTTTTTCATTGCAGGCATCTTTTGTCCTTGATGAAGGACGAAAGAATTATGTATTGAGAGTTGCTGGCAAAATCCATCGTGGATTTAGATCGCATCTCTCAAACTTCTATCTTAAAGATAAAGAAGGAAACACAACAGCTGAACCTCCAAAGATATATCGACATTATATATCAAATGAGGAATGGAAAGCGTTTGTTTCCAAACGTACTGACCCCGCGTTTGTCGTAAGTGATTAATTTATTAGCATTTGTGTGTTTTATTATTTATATTCGCATCGTATTTTAAATTTTTACATAATTGCTATTTTAAAAATGATAATGAACTTAACTATTTTAATGTTACATGTATTTTAGGAGACCATCTCTCAAAGTTCTGAATGTGAAGAGGGCAACAAGGATAGTTGCCGGGATATTTTGGGCAAAGTTTTTAATGTTCCTGAATATTCCGGCCGAGTTAGGGGGAAGGGATTTGGCGTAACTCCCAGAAGCTTTTTTCCTCAAGAGAAGCGCCAAAAACCTTCCAACGAGGAAGTATTAGAGAAGCTCAGAATCCTATCTGAGCAAGTGGCACAATTGGTGAATACAAACAAAGACAAGCAACTTCCGGTTCAGCTCCAAGGTGAACTACAAATGGAGAGTGAAAGCGGGAGTTGCAACGTCGGTTTGAAAAATATTCCCGAGGTAATTAATTACTTACTTGCTTATGTAATTACTTATGCATTAAACAATATTATATATTAACTGTACTTATGTTTTAACTATTGATTTAGGGTGTCACTTCGTGTTTTCTATACTTGTCCTCGCCCACTCATCGGAAGGTGGGAAAAGCAAAATTGTACAATACTTTGGGAGAAGTATTGCACAACACTCCGATCCCAAAGGGCCATGTCAAGGTATCGCCTACTGTTGCTTTCGAACCAACTGCACAGTTGCCGATACCGGACAACGACGGAGATATGCAGTCATTGGGCGAAGCTATCGGTAGTTACGTGGCATGGCCCACTAACCTTGTTGCCCTCATTAAGAGCCCTCCCAGAAACAAATCAGTGACGTCTCCCGATAAGGTTTGTCACATTTATTGCATAAGCTTTGTTAATTTTTTCAGATTCAATAAACTAACATTTAACCTCATTTTTGTAGGTCCAAATAAATAAACCACCCGTACATCCAAAAAAAAGCAGCAAACCTCAAAAATTGGAGGTTAATAGAGCTGCCAATAAAGCTGCCAAATCTGCAGCAATAAAAAAATTGGATCGTGGCAAATCAGTCGCTGCTGCTGCTCCTCCTAAAATAAGTCAGCCACGCCTTGGTAAATACGGGGCGTGTCTTGACATTGCTGTAAAAAAGAACCTATGCAGCAGCGACGATTGCCGCATGATACATATGAATAAAGAAATATTCGGAGAGGAGTATGAGGAATTATTCGACAAAGAGCACGTATACGAGCTTCTCGAACATAAGGAGCTCAGTGCAACTGTAATGAGCTTGTATATAAGGTAAAAAATACTTTTAATTGCATTTATTTGTAATTAATTAAATGTATTGGTAATTAATCTAGTTTAATATTTTCATTGAAGGTTTTTGCATGAGAAGGTCGTGTGCCCTAAGAAATTATCGAATAAATACTCATTCTTCTCTCCGCATAAAACGTCCATGTGGAAACTGGATGAAGACAATGTAAAGAAATACATTGTAAATATGTTTTTAGGAAATATTTCAAAGGATAAATTGTTCTTAGCACCATATAATTCAGGGTACGTAATTTTATCTTTTTTAATTGATGAGAATTTAATTTATTAGTTGTGTATAGACCAAATTGTGTAACCAATTTTTTGTTGTTGTAGGGCACATTGGGTGCTATTTGCAATCAATGCCGTCTCTGAAGTTGTATACTATTTGGATCCCTTGCATGGCGATTACAACAATCACTCCGAAATCAAGACTTTGTTCGACACGTAAGTAATATTCATTTATTTTTGTTACACATATATATAAATAAGTGTTTGTTCATGCTAAAATAATCACATTTATTCATTTTATAGTGCATTAAAAGTTTTTCGAGCTCAAAGAGGTGCGGTAGTGTCGAAGCAAAAGTCTAATAATATTACATGGATCCCAATAAAGTGCCGTCGTCAAACAAACAATATCGACTGTGGGTACTATGTATTGAGATTCATGAAGGAGATTGTTGACAAGAATAAAACTATTATCCCAGAAACGGTACGGTATTTTGATTATATGATTTTCATATATAAATTATCTATATATTTGAAACTAACTTAATATAATATGTTCAATTTTTATATTGCAGTACTTTGAACATTCCAGTCCTTCATATTCTGAGCAAGATCTGATGGAATTAAAGGAGGAATGGTGTGAGTATGTGCTTGAAATGAAAATTATTTGATTTTCTGGGAAATAGCATGCTGCAAGGGACTGAATATTATATGGTGCATAGTTATTATATGTATATGATCATAGGACAGTATATAAACTTGCATATAAATATGTTGTAAATTAGATTCAATGTATATTCATACCAAATATGTTGTAAATTAGATTCAATGTATATTCATACCAAATATGTTGTAAATTACTGTGTATCATTGTTCTGGTTCTGGTTGTGTTACTGATTCTGTTTCTGTATCATTGTTCTGGTTCTGGTTCTGGTTCTGGTTCTGGTTCTAATATTAGTGATTCTGGATGTGTTGTGTTGTGTGAACTGGTTCAAACTAATTTTGGATAAAAAGATAAAAGACAACGCTTTATAAAAAAAGTGCCATAAAAAGCTAAAAAGCTAAAAAACGCTTTTAAAATATATACAGGGTTAAAAAAAAAAAAAAAAAAATAACACCTTTAACAGCGCTTTTTACAAAAAGCGCTGTAAAAGGCACCCCAAATATGTATTATGGGTATGCCTTTTACAGCGCTTGTTACAAAAAAGCGCTGTAAAAGGTACCCAAATATATGAACTGTGGTATGCCTTTTACAGCGCTTGTTGTAACAAGCGCTGTAAAAGGTGCATAATAAGCGCGCGTTATAAATGGTGCCTTTAAGAGCGCTTTTTTGAAAGCGCTGTTGTAGCTTTTACAGCGCTCGAATCTACAGCGCTCTTTTTGTTGAAAAAGCGCTGTAGAAGGCTTAAAAAAAGCGCTGTAAAAGCGCTTTTTTGGCGTAGTGTAAAGTTATGAGATATAATATGGTTTTTTAAAAGTTAAACCGTATAAAAGGAATTAGTTGATTCAGGGTGATGTGGTATAGTAGAACCTATTTAAACGAGTCATGTTGAGTTTACCGTTGGAGTAAAAAAGAAATGAGTTGTTTCAAGATGATGTGTCATAGTAAACTTCAATTAAAGAACCCATATGAGTTCACCGTTGGAGATGCTAACTCTAATGAGATTAATGGCGAGAATATATAAGGGGTCCTCTAAGTGATTGCATTAACAATAGAACGGGATTTAATCAAGCAACCAACTAGTTATTTTCAACAATAATTTTGATTTTGCAAATTTTTTGTGACGTTAGCATATTTTAAAATCTATAGCCTTTTTTTTTAATATTAATAGCAAATTAATCTGAGTGCTAAGAATGAATGACCGGTAAATTAAAATTAAGGACTAGTAAGAAAGGAAATAGAAGACATCTACAAGAAGAATTACAATCCATTAATTAATCCCTTTGATTAAATTTATTTGGATTAATAAATAATCAAAAGTTCCATACAAATGAAAATTATCAATCAAATTAAATTAAGACTTGTTATGTTCAAACGACCAAGAGCCTTAGAAATACTATCACTAGTAAGATCGTAATTTAAATTTTGTAGAATCAAAGCAAGAGTAAGCTTATAAGCCCTCTCGGAAGGATGAGCAGCGTCCCAGAAAAAATAGGATGATGTAGTTGGACACTGAAAACTAAACATATTACACATTGGTCCCATTTCCATTGTCCCTGTTCCACAACACCCGTTCGAAGCGTTTTCGAATCCTGAAAAATATTTATTTAATTAATTATTTTGTATAAACTAATATATTAATTTAATAATAGAATAGTAATGAAATTGAACAAATCACCTGAAGCGGAAGGATTCATTATGAGACTAAGCATAGGAGAATATACATCAACAAATTTAACATCATAATCAGGAAGAGTGGCTTTAAGACTAGAAACCCCACTAGCTAACATGCCATTGAATTGTTGTGCAAACATATTCTCATAATCTACACATAATCTTATTGGTCCTCCCGTTGTTCGAGCTGCCGGTAAGCAACCCAATGGTAGTGTACTTAGAACCCACACGTGTCGTGCTCCCAGTTGATATAAACTCTGTTTTCATCAATCAATCCATAAATTGAATTAATAATCAAGATTAACTAATTAATATTATTGATATTAAATTGCCTCATAGATCACCTTAAGAAAACTTTGACTTGCTCCAACTAAAGTAGAGGCATATACGGGGAAAGGAGTTAAATGTCTTTCGGTAAAAGAATAACTAAATGCCACGTCATTATTTCCTGCTGATATCACATACAAAGCGTTGGATATGATGTTAACCGTTTGATTTGCTCCAACAACTGCTCTCAGCTTTTCTATATAGTCTTGAAAATTTTTCAGTTGAGTGCCCATTGTTATAACATTCTGCACACCATATTATTCATTATATATATAAGTAATTTAAGATAACAAACATTGATTGAAATTAATTAATTCATGGTGTTATTAATTACTACGTACTTGAATATTTGCGGTTATATCGTCAAGACCAGAACCACCTGACGCAAAACATACCCCAGTCGGAAGGTCTTGAGGTTGTAAGTTTACATTCAAATATGCTGGCAATGTGTCTTTTACTCCCATAGCCGCCGCTAAATTAACACACAAAACTCATTCTTATCATAACATTTGTAAACATATGATTATTTAAATGAATTTTCTTTTTTAACCAATAAAAAATTAAATTAAAAATCAAATCTTTTAAAAAATTAAATAAATATAAAGCTACATCTTTTTTATTTATTCACTAACTTAGTTCTTCGAATTCTATATATATAAATTACTATTTGGATTTGTTAAATCTAAATAAGAAATTTCACATGTGAAATTTGTATTTTGCAATTGATTTATTAAAGTTTGAGAGTGTGAAGAGTAGATTAATCTTGATTAGATTGATCTTGATTAGATTGACCATATAATTGCATCAAATATGTACTTGGTAATAATAGAACAATATAAGAGATCCATTAATTAACGAATATTACGTAAATAACTTACTTATCAAATCAAATAATTATTACGTAAATAACTTACTTATCAAATCAGATAAAACTCTGCCATTTCCAAATCTTCCAGTAGCCACACCTCCATAATAATCTTTTCCATAGGGAGGTAAATTACACTTAGACATTGTTAAAAGATTGTTATTATTTCCAGTATCAAGAATTGAGTCACCAAATGCAAACACCGCCGGATATTTTGCATTGACAGTAGCTGCAATAGATATAACTCTGGGAGAAAATAAAATAAAATAAATAGTGACTAATGTTGTCAACACTAGCTTATCCATTTTAGTTACTTTTCACTTCTAATTTTCTTATAATATACTCACTTTCAAACCACATTAGGGTATTTATATATACTAGCTATTTTTCCTCCATAAATACACATTATAAAAAATTATTTTCTTTCCTAGTATTCAATATTAAATATAATTGATTTTTTTAAGTAACTATTTTATTAAAAACATATTTTAATTTTTTACTTAACTATTATTTTACTTTTTTCAATTAATGTTAGATGTGTATTTTTTTAGGATTTAGGATATATTTATTAGATATGGTATATTTATTATTTAAATATGGTATATTTAATGTTAGATATGGTATATTTGTTATTTAAATCAAAATCAACTTTTTTTCTTTCTCAATTCAATTAATGATTCCAAAATATAACTTTTTTTGTATATATGTTCTAATTTAATTTTAACCGTCACACCCGTACATTGTATGATAGCTAGTTTATTTAA
>JBBPBR010000005.1:56449884-56467005 GCA_037974775.1 Cicer pinnatifidum | reverse complement strand
TTTTTTTGTTGAAGGAAAATGTTATGAGAATGTAAAAAAAATGAATGAAATAATTATGCATTTAACTGAAACATTTTACTAACTCCTAATATGCAATATTTTTTCTAAAAAAATGAGAAAAAAGAAAAATATGTTGTAAAAT
Source organism: Cicer pinnatifidum (assembly GCA_037974775.1). Classification (NCBI taxonomy): domain Eukaryota; kingdom Viridiplantae; phylum Streptophyta; class Magnoliopsida; order Fabales; family Fabaceae; genus Cicer; species Cicer pinnatifidum. Next base: position 56,466,863 of record JBBPBR010000005.1, on the reverse strand, counting down.
GAAGTAAAGGATGAAACATACATGATTATGTCCTACATGGTTTTTTTTTTATTTACATGCATGATTATGTCCTACATGGTTCTTTTCTTATTTGATAATTTTTTATTGTGAACCTTTACTATGGGTGGCTCTATAGTTCTAAATTGGCTCCTAGAGCACACAACTCAATTCTAAAATATTAAACCAATTAATAGGTAAACTATTAAAATGGCAATATTCTAGAAAAGGTCAACTCTAGGTGAGACTTTCATGACAACCAAACAGGATGTACATCCAAAAGATTATCATTACACAATCTCTAACTTATCTTAGGTTTGCACTCAGCCCGGGTATAGAGCCCACTCATAAGTGTGTGAGTTGTGTTAGGGTAATGTATAAAAAATAAATAAGATAAAAAAATCATCACAATAAAAATAAATTGACCAAACACATATAATTATATTAACAAAATAAAAAATAAAAAAATAAAACAATAGGGGTAATATAAATAAAATAATAAAATAACTATATATAATTAATTAGATTGGGCTTGACTCTCAAAAATCCCCAGCAGAGTCGCCAGCTGTCGCGTCCAGTTTGTCCGCGAAAAAGGAGTCGCCACCAATTTTATTTTTACTAAAGGAAAAATTGAATAAAACCTAAAATAATATTTTTGAACCAAAAATTTGGATTCGGGAATCGATTACGAGTAGGGAAGTATTATCACCCTACAACGTCCGTTAAAACGGTTACCCTATAATTAATTATATACAAACTATTTATTTATTTATTTATTTTTACCCCAAAAAGAATAATAAAAAAAAATTAAATTATTTACATTAATGAAAGAAAAAAAAATATTTTTTTATTAATTTGGTTTGACAAGGGGAAGACCTTGCTCCTACGTATCCCCAGGTGCAATAGGGAAATCAAAACACACGTAGTTCTTGGGTAGAAAATATTTGTGTGTTGACCAATTTTATTATTATTTTTTATTTATATACGTATTAAAAAAATAAAAATAAAAAAATATAATAATAATAGTAATGATGATAATAATAATAATAATATTTGTCTGTTTTAAAGTAAAAAAGAAGAAAAAAGAATTAATTTATTTTAAAAAAAATGTAATGTGGCGGCATATGAACGAGACAGATGGACACGGTGGTGAAATAATCTGTTAAATGATTTGCTCATACATTGTCGGATCTGTCGCGACACAAAGGTCACTAATGATTGAATAATATGGTGCAGCGAGCAAGGATGAATTTCATCCGGCGGCAACAACCATTAACTTTAATCTTAAGAGTTCTAGAGATTTACTTGTGACGAAAGCCAATGAAGTATGTTCATGACTCAGAAGTAGGGGGTGTATGATGAATATGAATCTAATTAGTATCAGGTTCAAATCTTGTGGACAAGTGGCTTTAGATAGAGTATAACCAAAAAGTAGACTAAAAGGTGATAATTGTTAGACTTATGAAATCAAATGGGTAACAAATGAGTTTTTCGTGATAGTTTTTTTTTAATGAAGGATCCCCATGATTTCAAGTATCGAGAGTTTGTAAGATTTCCAATCTTTTAGCCATATGAATTTTCAGTTGGTTTAGATCATGTTTGTATGTTTTAATTCATCCATGATTTTAACTCGGGAACATGTCCGATAAGGGTGTCACAATATTTTTCTTTTTGCTTTTTTTTTTGTCTTTTGTCTTTTTATTTTTTTGTTGAAAGAAAATGTTATGAGAATGTAAAAAAAAATGAATGAAATGATTATGCATTTAACTGAAACATTTTACTAACTCCTAATATGCAATATTTTTTCTAAAAAAATGAGAAAAAAGAAAAATATGTTGTAAAATGAAGTAAAGGATGAAACATACATGATTATGTCCTACATGGTTCTTTTCTTATTTACATGCATGATTATGTCCTACATGGTCACTGGCGGAGCTTCTTTGGGACTAAGGGGGGCCACGGCCACCCCAAAAAAAAAATTATAGGTACAATGACTAAAATGTCCATCTTAAAATTAAAAAATTACAAACATACCTAAACCTAATTCAGTTTTCTCTTTCTTCCTCTCTCTTCCATCCAGCTTTCCTCTCTCCCTCTCTCCCTTTAACTTACAAATTCCAGCCTTACTCTCTCCCTCCTCCATAATCAGATTCATGAATCAAGACAAATGGGTTGTCGTCTCTCTACGTCGCTCGTCTGCTCGCTCAAGAAATCGCTGCGGCCAATCGTTCGTCTGCCTGACTGCCTCTGTCCGTGGCTATTCATCGCTGCCTCTCTACTCGCCGCAACCTCATCAGTCATCTGTCTCTAGATCTCGTTGTTGCTTTGTTCAAAATGTTCGAATTTCTATTTTGTTATTGCTATTTTTGTTAGGTTTGATTTTTGTTAGCATAAAATTTAAAGCTTATATTGTTATTGTTGAGTTTAGAGTTTTGATTTGGAGTTTGAAATTTTGATTTGGAGTTTTTATTAGCTGATTTTTGTTTAGAGTTTTTGTGTTGCACATAAGGTGTTTGAGTTTATGTCAATATAAATTGTTTGAGTTTTTTTTTTTGTCGCACATAAGGTGTTTGATTTTACGTGTTTGAGTTTTTTTTGTTGCATACAAGGTGTTTGAGTTTTGTTGCATTTTTGTTTGAGTTTTTTTGTCCATATAAAGTGTTTTATTTATTTTTGTTGAATATAAGATGTTTTATGTTTATTGAATTGATTGATTTAGATAAATTTGTGAGAATGAAGAAGAGTAGAAGAATTGATTCTTTTTTTATGAGAAAAATTTGTGAGAGTGAATTATGTCGGCCACCCCAAATTTTTCGGTCAAGCTCCGCCACTGTACATGGTTCTTTTCTTATTTGATGATTTTTTATTGTGAACCTTTACTATGGGTGGCTCTATAGTTCTAAATTGGCTCCTAGAGCACACAACTCAATTCTAAAATATTAAACCAATTAATAGGTAAACTATTAAAATGACAATATTCTAGAAAAGGTCAACTCTAGGTGAGACTTTCATGACAACCAAACAGGATGTACATCCAGAAGATTATCATTACACAATCTCTAACTTATCTTAGGTTTGCACTCAGCCCGGGTATAGAGCCCACTCATAAGTGTGTGAGTTGTGTTAGGGTAATGTATAAAAAATAAATAAGATAAAAAAAATCATCACAATAAAAATAAATTGACCAAACACATATAATTATACTAACAAAATAAAAAATAAAAAAATAAAACAATAGAGGTAATATAAATAAAATAAAAAATAACTATATATAATTAATTAGATTGGGCTTGACTCTCAAAAGTCCCCAGTGGAGTCGCCAGCTGTCGCGTCCGGTTTGTCCGCGAAAAAAAAGAGTCGCCACCAAATTTATTTTTATTAAAGGAAAAATTAGATAAAACCTAAAATAATAATTTTTGAACCAGAAATTTAGATTCGGGAGTCGATTACGAATAGGGAAGTATTACCACCCTATAACGCCCGTTAGAATGGTTACCCCATAATTAATTGTATATAATTGTTTATTTGTTTATTTATTTTTACCCCCAAAAAGAATAGTAAAAAAAAGAAAATAAATTATTTACATTAATAAAAGAAAAAAAATATTTTTATTAATTTGGTTTGACAAGGGAAGACCTTGCTCCTACGTATCCCCAGGTGTAATAGGGAAATCAAAACTCATGTAGTTCTTGGGTAGAAAATATTTGTGTGTTGACCGATTTTATTATTATTTTTTATTTATATACGTATTAAAAAAATAAAAATAAAAAATATAATAGTAATAGTAATGATGATAAATATAATAATAATGATAATAATAATATTTGTCTGTTTTAAAGTAAAAAAAAAAAAAGAAAAAAGAATTAATTTATTTTAAAAAAACGTAATGTGGCGGTATATGAACGAGACAGATGGACACGGTGGTGAAACAATCTGTTAAATGATTTGCTCATACATTGTCGGATCTGTCGCGACACAAAGGCCACTAATGATTGAATAATATGGTGCAGCGAGCGAGAATAAATTTCATCCGGCGGCAACAACCATTAATTTTAATCTTAAGAGTAAAAAACATTTATCTGTTATAATATTATTATTTGATAAAGACGTATTATGAAATTTTTTATTAAATTACAATATGATAAAATTTGTTTTCTTAATTTATATACATCAACTAGTTAAATTTTTTATTATTTTATATTACAAAGAGGACAATTTTTAGGATTAAACGATTTAAAAAATAAAATGAAAGCTTAACACATGGGTTTATTTTTTATAATAAAAAAAAAATAGAAAGAGAAAAAATATATCTATTAAAAAAGAGATGTAAAAACAAAAAAAAACTAATAAGCAGACTAGACAAAAGAATAAGAAAATGGTACCTTACTAGACTGATTACTTCAAGATCATATTCTCTCCTTCTCTTTTGCTAACTAATCTCTCTATTTTTTTTTTGTGCTCTCAGTTTGTGTTTTCAATTCTCCTTTTGCCCTCTTGTGGCATACTATTTATAGACTTTTGGGTGTAGATTGCAAAAGACAAGAGAATAATTGTCGATTGATTACCATTAATCTATTTTTTTTCGGTTTTCTTTTCTTTTAATTGGCCACAATTATACCGATTCTTATTGCCATTGATTCATTTCTTCGGTTTCTTTTCTATTCAAATGATCACCATTATTCTGATTTTTATGACTATCAATCAATTTCTTTTCGGTTTTTTTTCATTTATTTTGATCATCATTGCATCGATTTTTATGACAATTAATTCATTTCTTTTCAATTTCCTTTATTTTTATTTCTTATTATTTATTATTATTATTTTTTTATATTTTAGAAAAGAGTCTGAACAAGAATTAGAGGCAAACAAGAACCGAAAACACTTGTGATTGTTTAAAGCTTATATTCCTAATTATTTTTTTTTATTTTTATATTTCTTCACATATATTTATATATTTATTATTATTGACATTATAATTATTATTATTTCCTTTTTTAATAAAAAATAAAAATTAAAAAAAAGTCGGACAAAATTAGGTGTCAACACTCACGTTCCAAATGACAACTTCCTAAAGGGTTTTCAACTAACAAAAAACAAAAATTATTGGTTGCTCTAACATAAGTTCATCCTTTGATCAACAAAAGAAAGCCTTGGTACTTGGACAATGGTTGCTCAAGGCATATGACAAGGAATAAACAATTCTTTATGTCATTAGAGATAAAGGATGGAGGATCGGTCACTTTTGGTAATAATGATAAAGCTCAAATAACATGTATTATTGGTAAGAATAAGTCTGCAAAAACTGAAAATGTTCAGTATGTTGATGGCTTAAAACATAACATGCTAAGCGTTAGTCAATTATGTGATAGTGGTTTTGAAGTTATTGTTAAGCCTACTCTATGCGAGGTTAAACACATCCTCGGGTAGAGTTTTCTTTTCCAGTTTTAGAAAGAAAAAAATTATATGAACTTTATTTGGATGATTTACCTATTGAATCTTGTTTTGTTTCCATTGAAAAAGATAAATGGATTTGACACAAACGAGCTGGTCACAGAAGCTTAAACACTATTTCTAAATTAGCCAAATTAGAATTAGTAAAAGGTATTCCAAAAATTAATTTTGAAAAAGATAAAGTATGTGAAGCTTGTGTCAAAGGAAAACAAGTTAAAAGTAGTTTTCACTCTAAAAACATTGTTTCAACAAATCATCCTCTTGCACTTATTCACATTGACCTTTTTGGTCCTATCAAAACTCCAAGTTTTAGTGGAAAAATATATGGTTTTGTAATTGTTGATGATTTCTCTCGTTTTACCTGGGTTCTATTTTTAAAGCACAAAGATGAAGCCTTTGAGGCATTCCACCATTTTTGCAAAAAGATTCAAAATGAAAAAGGATAAAAAATTGTTTCGGTGAGAAGTGACCATGGAGGTGAATTTGAAAATGAATGTTTTAAAAATCTTTGTGAAGAAAATGGTATTTCTCATAACTTTTCTTGCCCAAGAGCTCCCCAACAAAATGGGGTTATTGAAAGGAAAAATAGAACTTTACAAGAAATGGCTAGAACTATTTCAAATGAAGCCAACATTGAAAAATACTTTTTGGCCGAAGCCATCAACACTGCTTGTTATGTTTCTAATCGTGCATCCATTAGAAAAATTTTAAACAAAATTCCATACGAATTATAGAAAGGGAGAAAACCAAATATTTCTTATTTTCACATATTTGGGTGTTATTGCTACATTCTAAATAATAAAGAAAATTTGGGAAAGTTTGATCCAAAATCTGATAAAGGTATTTTTCTAGGATACTCCACAACGTCAAAAGGTTATAGAATATATAATCTTAGGACTCAAACTGTGGAGGAATCCATGCATGTTATTTTTGATGAGTTTGATTACTTGTGTTTAGAAAAAATGGATAAAAATGAAGATGAAATTTAATCCTCTCGAGTACCCGATCCTCACGAAGAGGATGAGTCTGACCCAACCTCTCAGAAACCTCCAAGAGAATGGAAAACAATCACACATCATCCTCCAGATCTAATCATTGGGAATATTGAAGATGGTGTTAGAACCAGAAATTCTCTAAGGGAAAACACTACCAACATGGCCATGATATCACAAGTTGAACCCAAAACGATTGATCAAGCTATTGGTGACAAATCATGGATTGAAGCTATGATGGAAGAACTCGCACAGTTTGAATGAAAAAAGGTATGGAATCTTGTACCCCATCCTCTGGACAACTCCATTATTGGAACTAAATGGATATTTAGAAATAAACTAAATGAAAATGGAGAGGTTGTTAGAAATAGAGAAAGATTAGCGGCACAAGGGTACAATCAACAAGAAGGAATTGATTATGATGAAACATTTGCCCCCGTAGCAAGACTTGAAGCAATAAGAATCCTCTTAGCTTATGCTACTCATAAAGGCATAAAACTATTTCAAATGGATGTCAAAAGTGCCTTTTGACATCCGTTCTTAAATGAAGAATTGTATGTTCGTCAACCTCTTGGGTTTGAGGATGAGAAGAGGCCGAACCATGTGTTCAAACTCTCAAAAGCTCTTTATGGTTTAAAGCAAGCTCCTCGAGCTTGATATGAGAGTTTAAGTTCTATTCTAAAAGAAAATGGATTCATTAGAGGTCAAATTGATACTACTCTTTTCAAGAAGACTCTTGAAAAAAATTTATTGATTGTTCAAATATATGTCGATGAGATAATCTTTGGATCCACAAATGAAAAGATGTGTAAAGATTTATCCAACCTCATGCAAATTGAGTTTGAGATGAGCATGATGGGAGAATTAAAATTCTTCCTTGGTTTGCAAATTAAACAGCGAGAGGATGGCATTTTTATATCTCAAGAAAAATACATTAAGGATTTACTTAACAAATAAAACATGAGTTTAGCCAAGAGTATGGGAACTTCAATGCATCCATCTTCCATACTCCACAAAGATAATGAAGGAACTCCAATATCTGAAAAAGTGTATAGGGGGATGATTGGATCCTTGTTGTATTTAACAGCCAGTAGACCGGACATAGTTTTTGCAATCGGTCTTTGTGCAAGATTTCAATCCTTTCCTAAAGAATCTCATCTTACTGCAGTGAAAATGATATTTAGATATCTTGTGGGCACGATCAATCTGGGAATTTGGTGCAAAAAATGTTCAAATCTTGACCTCACAGCTTATTGTGATGCCGACTATGCGGGAGATAAAGTTGAAAGGAAGAGTACAAGTGGAGCTTGGCAACTTCTGGGTAAATCTCTAATAAGTTGGTCATGCAAAAAACAAAGTACCCTTGCTCTTTCAACTACAGAGGCTGAATATGTATCAGCTGCTCAATGCTACTCACAACTATTGTGGATAAAGAATCAACTAGAGGATTACTCTTTAAGGTACGCAAAAATTCTCATCCTCTGTGATAATACAAGTGCCATTAATCTTTCTAAAAATCTCATTCAACATTCAAGATCTAAGCATATTAAAATTAAACATCATTTTATAAGAGATCATGTTCAAAAGGGGGATATATAATTAATTTTCATTGACACTGAAAATCAATTGACTGATATTTTTACCAAACCTCTCCAGGAGGATCAGTTCAAATACATCTTAGATCAACTTTCCATCATAAATTTTTCCAAAGTTATTTAAATATTTAAAATTTTTGTCTCTGTTTTTATGTGTATTTTTATTTTTAATTTTAGTTTTATTTTTATTTTTGTCAAAATAATCTTCAGATAATATCAAATCACATCCCTCAAATAAAGTCTAAAAATCAGAGGACATGAAAACCAACAAAAGACTCAATGTACGTTTTTGGTGAAATCCTCTCTTGACAAGTCAGTCAAGGCATGCGCAGGCTTCTTATTTTCCATTGGTCAAATGGATGGCACACTTTGCATACTACCCATTTCACATTAAATGTGCAGACTGCATTAAGTGCAGTTCATCATGTTTCACGCAACCCACACACCTCAATGGTGCATTTATTTTTCTCTTTCTTTCTCACGTTTTCAATTTCTCTCTCTCTCTCTCGCTTTTATTACTTTCTCTCTCCTTTTTATTTCCTTTTCTCTCTCCCATGCGATCAACCTTCTTTCTCTCTCTCAATTAATCAGTTTCCTTTCTCTTTCTTCACCACGAACTTCCGACTCCTTTTTTAGTTTTCTCAAACCATCCCTTTCAAAAAAAATTTCTCATCCTCTTGGCAAAAATGGCTAGCATCAAACATACAGCCAAGCAAAAAATCTCATCTTTTGATCCTGAAACAAATTCTCAAAATTATTCAAGCTCTGAGTTCGCTGGCCAAGGAATAAGTCACATTGCTGCCTCTCCTCCTCGGGTTCCTCCTCAACTTCCATCTCAAAAATCCAAAAACCTCTCATCTTCAAAACCCACTGCATCTGCTTCGATTAGAAGATCCTCCATAATTTTGTCTGGAGTTGTCTCTTCAAAGAAAAAGGTTCTTCGGGACTTCACTGTTCATGTGGTCGACTCGGATGATTCCAAAGCAAAAACCTCGGCTGCATCGATCCCTAAATCATCTTCCAAACCTTCCACTCCAAAAAGGTCAAAAACAAAATCAACTAAACTGTTTAAACCGACCAAAACAGCTTCTATTGTTTCTTTATTTGATTATCCAGATTCAGAGACAAACTTTATCTCAAAATGGCACAATAAATATGTGGTCCATGGCAAGCTCATTGACCTAGATGATTTGAAACACAGTGTCTTTAACGTTGAAGAAGTATTTGATCAATTAGGATGGACTTACTTCTTTCGAATAAATGAACCACAATACCCCCGGCTCGTAAAGGCGTTCTATGCTGCATGTAATGGCTGTAAAGGAAGCCCTGGTTTCAGCTTTGTACTCAAAGGAGTACACTTCGAAGTAAATCCCACTACCTTATGCTAAATCCTTGACCTACAAGATGTTGGAGCTCACTACTTAGCTGAAACTTGGTATGCACTATATATGATCACTCGAACTTTTGTCCTTCAGAACATTCTGATAAATCCTCTTAAGCCTCTCGTGGCTTCAAACCTTCCTTCTCTGTGTCGGATTCTTCACAACATTTGTGTTCACTCAATAGTGCCTCGAGTTGGGAGTTTTGAAAAGGTAACCGAACTTGATATTCTGATTATTCATCACCTGTTGACTGGAACACCCCTTAATTTGGGCAATATCATTTTTAGCTACATGTTGAATGTTGCTGTTGCGGGTCGATCAGCTCCCTATGGGATGATCTTGACCAAAGTCTATAAGTTTTTTAAAGTACCTCTTGATGATGAAGAAAGTGTTCAGTCTAATAACTCCTTCTTTGTGAAAAATATCAAACAAATGCACATTGATCTTCCTGAACAAACCCCCACCTCAAAGAAAATGAAATTTTCTTCACAAACATCATCAAAGAAACAGAAGCCTACCTCTCCACCATCTCATCCTCGCACTCCCACTCCCTCATTTAATTCATCTGGCTCAACGCTTCCTCAATCTCCACAACACAGTAACAATCCCTCAACACATACTGCCGCTTCTTCAGTTGAGGATGTAGTTGAAGAAAATCCTCTACCACGTGCAGAGGATGGTGAAGACCTATTCTTTGATCTGAACGTATCATATGATCATCATTCTTCAAAATGCCCTCCTTGGAACGTGCATGCGGAAGCATCCTCATTACCAACTCAAGTAAGTTTGAATTCTTCTCCTATTTCTCCAAATATCACACCATATAATTTTGGTCCAAATTTAAAAGAATAGTCCCAACCTCTTCCAAAGGTTCCTGGACATGTTAGTTCTTTTGATTCCCCCTTGGCTCCACATGTTGATAATTCCTCAAAGGATAAGGCTGGGAGTTCGCACACCAAAAGTGCACGTGATGGTTCAAAGACCAGCAAGAAATCAGTAGGACATGTGAACAACAAGCACTTAAAGCTACTAACGACCATTAGGAAGGACCAAAAGATATTGTTGGTTAAATTTTCTCACTTCCAAAACACAATTGCTCAGTTTGGCCTCATTCTTGAAAGGGTTACCAAATATTTGGGTTCTTCTGTTGCTGCTAATGACCGCCCTCCTGTGCTATCGGCCCAATCATCGTTTATCCCAAACTCTTCATCATCATCATCTGAAGAATCATCTTCCGTTGAGTGACTCTGTTTTAAATTTCCTACTTTTTGCTGCTGACTTAATTCAGGGGGAGTCAAATTATAGAAAAAAAAATTTGTCATATGTTGGTTGTTTGCGTGTGTTAACTCTGTGATATTATGTTTGAACTCATAAACCTATGTTATATTGTTTATGTTGTTGGAACTTATTTAATCAATCATGTGTTAGTTTCAATGAAAGTTCTACTTACCTCAATATTGCATAATTTCAAAAAAAAATTGCTTTTACTTGAATGTTAAAAGGGATTTTTTTTCCTCAAAATTATCACTTGTACGATTGAGGGGGAGTTTAATTATTTCCGTACATATAACAAAAATCATAATCTAAAGGATTTTATCATCCTAAAAAAGGGGGGAGATTGTTGAGACAAAATCTCTCTCAAATGGTTTTAATGATAACAAAATAAATTAAAAGATTATGATTGATGTTAATGACTAATATGTGCTTTTGAGTGTATTCATATAAGAAAATAGGTTATTATTCATTAAGGCAAAAAGAATAAAATTATGAGTGAAAATGCTGAGGATGGAAAATGTTGAGGATGGCCTCGCGAGTTGATGAATATGCAAATCTACATATTACTCATCCTCACTGAAATGAATTATTTTTATTCATTAAACAAAGGCAGAACAGTATTAAAGAATGAATTGTTTGATTCATTAAACAAAGCCAAAACACTATTAAAGAATGAATAAAGAAAAGCTTTTGAAGAAAATGAGTAAGAAGGGAAAAGAAAGGTACGAGGAATGATTACACTAGGATGGGTCTACAGTCAACATCTTGAAAAGCATCCCAACATCTTTTGAAAGCAACCCATTATATCATGTGAAAAGGCTACAAGCAGACCTATAAGATCACTCTTGTGTGAATTAAAAATATTATAAAGTCAATCGTCAAAAAGACAACAACAAACAAGCCAAAAATAACACTACAAGAAAATATGAATTTTGTGAGGGCCAAAAGCCCTCACAAAGAAGAAAAAACAGCCACAAAAGTGGATTTTGTGAGGGCTTTTGGCAGCCACAAAGAAGTTGGTCACAAAATTTTGTGAGGGCTTTTGCAGCCACAAAGTGTCTGAAACAGGTTGGCATTTGTGAGGGCTTTTGCAGCCACAAAAGACAAGCATTTCTGAGGGCTTTTGCAGCCACAAAAGTCTGCCTTTGTGAGGGCATAGGCCGCCACAAAGGACAGACTAAATTTGCCTGATTGGACCTTTGTGAGGGCATAGGACGCCACAAAGGACAGACTGAAATTGTCTGATTGGACCTTTGTGAGGTCTTTTGGCCGCCACAAATTAATTCGTATTTAATAAATTAATTTTTAAATTCAAAATTAATAGTTTATTATAATATTATATATAATAAATTAATATAAATATAATATTAAAATTTAAATTATAATTAAATTAAAATTTAAATTAAATTTAAAATATAATGTAATTATAAATTAAATTTAATATATAATAAACTAATCTTAATATAATTAAAAATTTAAAATAAAATATTTAAATTAAAATTAAAGATTAATAGTTAAATTAATCATTAATTTAAATAATAAAATATTTAAATTAATAATAAATGAAGCTTAAGAGTAATTTTGTGTAGAGAGAAGGAGGAGAGAATAGTTAGAATGAGGTTTTAGAGAGAAGTTGGATGTGAAAAAATGGAGGAGGGGAGAAAAATATATATAGTGTTACTTTGAGCATTTGTGGCGGCCAAAAGCGGCCACAAAATTCCAGCTGGATTGTACATTCCTTCGTGGCGGCCTTTGCAGCCACAAATTCCACGTGGTCATTCCTTTATGGCGGCCTTTGCAGCCACAAATTCCACTGGTCACGTCACTCCTTTGTGACGGATTTGGCCCTCACAAAATGCATTTTTTGTGGCAGTAAAAGCCCTCACAAACTCCTTAAATATTTAACTGGATTTTGTGGCTGCCTAAGCCCTCACAAAATCACAATGTTGTGATTTTGTGAGGGCTTAGGCAGCCACAAAATCCAGTTAAATATTTAAAAATTTGTGAGGGCTTTTTCAGCCACAAATAAAGACCAATTTCAATTTTGGCATTTGTGAGGGCTTTTTCGGTCACTAATTTGTGAGGGTTTTATTCGGCCACAAAATATTTATAAAGTTGGCCACAAATTTAAGTTTTTCTTGTAGTGTAAAGTGTTCACATGTCTTAAGGAAAAGAAAGAGAAAATGACTTCTCACGTGAAGCCTTTACAAAGCCTTGAAGAAAGGAGAATGAAAAAGACATCACATGGTCTTACAAGCCTTAAAGAGAGAAAAGGACATCACATGACCCAAGTACCCAGAAAAATCTGCAACCTCGTACTTAAGGATGGACTGCTTCTGTCCAAGAACAACTGCATGACAGTTTCGTAATTATAAGAAAAAACCTTGGCATTTCTAAATGGATTTTCCAACGGTCATAAAAAGTTTGGCATATGAAATGAACATCATAAGACCTTTATAAAAGGAAGCAAGCTCTTCAGTATGAAACATACAACAACATTGCATTAAAAAGATCAAGGATCTTAAAGCTTTCAAGAAGCAACATCCATCCTCTCTTCATACTTTCTACAATCCTACATTAGATCTTTGTTAATATTTTGAGAAAGTATTTAGAATCAATCACTATCATATCACATTGTAATTTCCACGTGAGATACACTTAGAAATATTTGAAATATGATTGTAAGCTTGGTGAAGCTTAGGAATACACAAGTTGTAATCATCCTCTATGAGTGATTGATCTGTTTGAACATTAGTGAAATCTCACAAGAGTACGTGAGGATTGGACGTAGCCATCATTGGATGAACCAGTATAAAAACCGTGTGTGTCAATCTCATATTTCTCTATCACTCTTTAATTCAGCTCAAATTTGAAGGTTTTGAAAAACCCATCATTGGGCTTGTCATCCTCTGCAAGAGGATAGTTTTCAAAACAATTGAAAATTATTTTTAACGCCAAAATCTCTATTCAACTCTCCTTCAAGTGCTATTTAGCTACATCATACATTTCTTAGGTTTATTCATTATTTCATACTTACATAACAAAATATGGAGTACAACATCATATTACAAAATTATATGTATTTTTATGAGTGAATAACAACTTGTGTTTGGCACAAGTGAATTATCAATTATTATATTTTATTTAATTATATGTCATATCATTAAAATATTATTTATATTATATTGCGTCATTATCTTCAACATAATATAAATGCTACATTAGCATTACGTAATAGATGCTTATAAATTGTTTTTATTTTTCAAAAGCAAAATGATATTAATGGACTATAAGAAATTCTCAAATCCATTACAACTAAATGTTTAGTTATATTATAGTTACATATGATTGTTTCTTAATTATCCTTTGCTTTTGTTCAATATTATGGTTCATTTTTAAATAAAAAGTAAAACAACTAGGGACGTCTAATTTTCTTATTGAGGCCTTCTTTTTTTATGCAAGTGATTACAAAATTTGCCAATGTATATTAATAGTAGAACAAGGATTTAATCAAGCAACGAGCTAGTTAATTTCAACTATAATTTTGATTTCGCATTCTTTTGATGATGTTAGCAAATTTAATTAATATTAAAGTTTTTCTATTTGGTAGAATGACTTTACATATAATATTTAACCATAATAGAAGAAGTTTACCATACATAGAGGAAAAGTATTATAAATGTTTATAAAGATAGAAAGTTAACTACGATTCAGTAACCATCTTTGATGAGTTTTGTTATGTTAATTTTCGTGATTTTTAATTTTTTTTTTAATATTAATAGCTAATTAATCTGAGAGCTAAGAATGAATTTTTTATATATTAATGACAAATAAGAAAGACAAGATAAGACATATACTTGTAAGAAGAATTACAAGTGAGTCCTACGTATTTTGGGTACATAAATAGTTCAATATTTCGTACAAATAAAAACTATTAATTAAATCAAATTAAGATTGGTTGTATTCAAAGGACCAAGAGCTTTGGAAATATTGTAGCTAGTAAGATCATAATTTAGATTTTGTAGCGTCAAAGCGAGAGTGAGTTGATAAGCTCTCTCTGAAGGATGGGCAGCATCCCAAAAAAAGTAGGATGATATATTTGAACATAGAATACATAATTTGTTGCACAACGGTCCCATTTCCACCAGCCCTGTTCCACAACACCCGCTCCACGTGTCTATGAATCCTGAAATATTTATTTAATCAATTATTTTGTGCAAACTAATATATTAGTTTAATTATAGAGTAGTAATGAAATTGAATGAATTACCTGAAGTTGAAGGATTCAATATGAGACGAAGCATAGGAGTATAGACATCAACGAATTTAACATCGTAATTAGGAAGGGTGGCGTTAAGGTTAGAAACCCCATTGGCTAACATACCATTGAACTGTTGTGCTAATCCATTCTCGTAATCTACAATTTCCCTTAATGGTCCTCCCAATACTGTTCTAATTATAGGTAAAGATCCCAATGGTAATGTACTTAGAACCCACACACGTCGTGCTCCTAGTTGATATAAACTCTGTTTTCATCAAATAAATCCATAAATTAAATTAAATTTATAATAAAATATTACTTGATTGATATTATTTAAATTGAATTATCTAATCAATCACCTTGAGAAAACTTTGATATGCCCTAACTAAATCAGCGGAATACTTAGTAAAAGGAATGAAATGTTTTAATGTAAAAGAATAAGTGATTGCCACATCATTGTTTGCTCCGGATATCACATACAAAGCGTTGGATATGATATTAGATGCTTTATCTGCTCCAACGAATGCTCTCAGCTTTACAATGTAATCTTGAAAATATTTCAACTGATCGTTCATTGACAATACATTCTACATACAAAATTATCCATGATAAATATATATATCTATATAATTAATTAATTTAAGATAAAAAGAAATTGATTGAAATTAATTCATGCATGTATATAGAAGTATTCTTATTACTACTACATACCTGAAGGTGTGCGGTTGTATCGTCAAACCCTGTACCACCTGATGCAAAAGATACTCCAGTAGGAAGATCTTTAGCTTGTAAATTTGGATCTAAATATGCTGGCAATGTGTCTTTCACTCCCATAGCCGCCGCTAAATTAACACACAAAAACACATTCTTATCATATTATTTATTATTATTGTTATTATTATTACTAGTATGCATATTATTTTAACGTAGCTAACTATTTTTTATGTTTTAAAAATAATAGAAGAAATATAATATTATCATAACTGCATCAAATGTATAATTAGTGATAGTAAAATAATATAAGAAAATTATTAATTATATAACTTACTTATTAAATCAGATAAAACTCTGCCATTTCCGAATCTTCCAGTAGTCGCACCCCCATAAAAATCTTTTCCATAGGGAGAAAAATCCGCCTTAGCAGTTGAAGTTAAATTGTTATTATTTCCAGTATCAAGGATTGAGTCTCCAAATGCAAACACTGCTGGATATTTTGTATTCACAGTTGCTGCAGTGAATATAACTCTATTAGAAAATAAAACAAGAAAAACTGATAATGATCGTGCCCACACTAGCTGATTCATTTTCATTTTAGTACTATTTCACTTTTGATTTTCTTTCAGTATATTCACTCTTAAACCACGTTAGGGTATTTATATTGTATAGTGATATAAATCTTTATTTCATGCATTAATCATTTATCTCCACGTTCCTTGTTTCTTTTTAAGTATTTAGTGTCCAAAAATATTTTGTCATTATCTCTTTAATCTTTATATGTTATATATTTATTGCATGGAGAAATAGATATACACTGAATCAATAAATTTTCAAAAAAACCACAAAACATTTACTTAAGGGAATTGTTGGTATTTTCTTTAAATTATTTGTATTCTTTTACTTCTTAATTAGAGTAATTAACCTAGTAAATATTATACAAAAATTTAACTTAATAAAAAGTTTTTTACGATAAATTGCATGTCACTCTATAAATATTAGTGAATGTTTTTAGAAGTAATAAAACAAAGTGACATTGTGATGAGATATTATGGAAGCACATATCGTTAACTGTGTCTAAAACAATTTTTCAAATACTCCATTTCTCCCTCCACATAAATCGTTATAGCTAAATAAATTCAGTATTAAAGCAAAAAACAATAGTCTCATTTTATGTTCATGTTGCTTTTTCTATTATACAGATACTATTTATTATTCTCTTTTTTCAATTATTTTATTTTCTATTTTCATATACCATTAATGACATTAATTTTAGAAATTAAAGTACTTATGTCAATTATTTACGTACTCT